>PISX010013188.1:0-57665 GCA_004024625.1 Mellivora capensis | reverse complement strand
TTTTGGGTGCTATTGTAAATGGGATTGACTCCTTAGTTTCTCTTTCTTCTGTCTTGTTGTTGGTGTTGAGAAATGCAGCTGATTTCTGTGCATTGATTTTATATCCTGACACTTTACTGAATTCCTGTACAAGTTCTAGCAGTTTTGGAGTGGAGTTTTTTGGGTTTTCCACATATAGTATCATATGATCTGCAAAGAGTGAGAGTTTGACTTCTTTGCTGATTTGGATGCCTTTAATTTCTTTTTGTTATCTGATTGCTGAGGCTAGGACTTCTAGTACTATGTTGAATAGCAGTGGTGATAATGGACATCCCTGCTGTGTTCCTGGCCTTAGCGGAAAATCTCTCAGTTTTTCTCCATTGAGAATGATATTTGCGGTGGGTTTTTCATAGATGGCTTTGATAATATTGAGATAAATGCCCTCTATCCCTACACATTGAAGAGTTTTGATCAGGAAGGGATGCTGTACTTTGTCAAATGCTTTTTCAGCATCTATTGAGAGTATCATATGGTTCTTGTTCTTTCTTTTATTAATGTGTTGTGTCACATAGATTGATTTGCGGATGTTGAACCAAACTTGCAGCCCTGGAATAAATCCCACTTGGTCGTGGTGAATAATCCTTTTAATGTACTGTTGAATCCTATTGGGTAGTATTTTGATGAGAATTTTTGCATCTGTGTTCATCAAGGATATTGGTCTGTAATTCTCTTTTTTGATGGGATCCTTGTCTGGTTTTGGGATCAAGGTGATGCTGGCCTCATAAAATGAGTTTGAAAGTTTTCCTTCCATTTCTATTTTTTGGAACAGTTTCAGGAGAATAGGAATTAATTCTTCTTTAAATGTTTGGTAGAATTCACCTGGGAAGCCGTCTGGCCCTGGGCTTTTGTTTGTTTGGAGATTTTTGATGACTGTTTCGGTCTCCTTACTGGTTATGGGTCTGTTCAGGTTTTCTACTTCTTCCTGGTTCAGTTGTGGTAGTTTATATGTCTCTAGGAATGCATCCATTTCTTCCAGATTGTCAAATTTGTTGGCATAGAGTTGCTCATAATATGTTCTTATAATTGTTTGTATTTCTTTGGTGTTGGTTGTGAGTACTTTATATGTTTCTCCTCTTTCATTCATGATTTTATTTATTTGGGTCCTTTTTCTTTTCTTTTTGATAAGTCTGGCCAGGGGGTTATCAATCTTATTAATTTTTTCAAAGAACCAGCTCCTAGTTTCGTTGATTTGTTCTATTGTTTTTTTAGTTTCTATTTCATTGATTTCTGCTCTGATCTTTATGATTTCTCTTCTCCTGCTGGGTAGGCTTTCTTTCTTGTTCTTTCTCCAGCTCCTTTAGGTGTAGGGTTAGGTTGTGTATTTGAGACCTTTCTTGTTTCTTGAGAAAGGCTTGTACCGCTATATATTTTCCTCTCAGGACTGCCTTTCATGTGTCCCACAGATTTTGAATCGTTGTGTTTTCTTTATCATTTGTTTCCATGAATTTTTCAATTCTTCTTTAATTTCCTGGTTGACCCATTCATTCTTTAGAAGGATGCTGTTTAGTCTCCATGTATTTGGGTTCTTTCCAAATTTCCTCTTGTGATTGAGTTCTAGCTTCAGAGCATTGTGGTCTGAAAATATGCATGGAATGATCCCAATCATTTGATACTGGTTGAGTCCTGATTTATGACCCAGGATGTGATCTATTCTGGAGAATGTTCCATGTGCACTAGAGAAGAATGTGTATTCTGTTGCTTTGAGATGAAATGTTCTGAATATATCTGTGATGTCCATCTGGTCCAGTGTGTCATTTAAGACCTTTATTTCCTTTTTGATCTTTTGCTTGGATGATCTGTCCATTTCAGTGAGGGGAATGTTAAAGTCCCCTAGTATTATTGTATTAGTGTTTATGTGGTTCTTTGATTTTGTTATTAATTGGTTTATATAGTTGGCTGCTCCCACATTAGGGGCATAGATATTTAAAATTGTTAGATCTTCCTGTTGGACAGACTCTTTGAGTATGATATAGTGTCCTTCCTCATCTCTTATTATAGTCTTTGGCTTAAAATCTAATTGATCTGATATAAGGATTGCCATCCCAGCTTTCTTCTGATGTCCATTAGCATGGTAAATTGTTTTCCACCCCCTCACTTTAAATCTAGAGGTGTCTTCGGGTCTAAAATGAGTTTCTTGTAGGCAACATATTGATGGGTTTTGTTTTTTTATCCATTCTGATACCCGTGTCTTTTGATTGGGTCATTTAGCCCATTAACATTCAGGGTAACTATTGAGAGATATGAATTTAGTGCCATTGTATTGCCTGTAAGGTGACTGTTACTGTATATTTTCTCTGTTCCTTTCTGATCTACTACTTTTAGGCTCTCTCTTTGCTTAGAGGACCCCTTTCAATATTTCCTTTAGAGCTGGTTTGGTGTTTGCAAATTCTTTCAGTTTTTGTTTGTCTTGGAAGCTTTTTATCTCTCCTTCTATTTTCAATGATAGCCTTGCTGGATATAGTATTCTTGGCTGCATGTTTTTCTCGTTTAGTTCTCTGAATATATCATGCCAGTTCTTTCTGGCCTGGGAGGTCTCTGTGGATAAGTCTGCCGCCAATCTAATATTTTTACCATTGTATGTTACAGACTTCTTTTTCCGGGCTGCTTTCAGGATTTTCTCTTTGTCGCTAAGACTTATAAATTTTACTGTTAGGTGACGCGGTGTGGACCTATTCTTGTTGATTTTAAGGGGGGTTCTCTGCACCTCCTGGATTTTGATGCTTGTTCCCTTTGCCATATTAGGGAAATTCTCTGCAATAATTCTCTCAATTTTATACCTTCTGTTCCCCTCTCTCTTTCTTCTTCTTATGGAATCCCAATTATTCTAATGTTGTAATAAAAATTTTTTAAAATTCATCAATTTTTTAATTCTCTGTGACCTAGAAAGTCCCTGTGAAGAAACTGATGTGTTGAAAGGGCTCTTGGTTTACTAGAAAACCGTGTGTTCTCTCCTATTTTGCTTGAAAGTTCCACACAGGTAACTTGCTGGTTACTTTTAAAGACACAATAGGTTATCTAGGGTTATGTATTCCATTTTCAACCATTATCCCGTTATGAAATAGCAAGGCTCCTTGGTCTGCTCAGAAATGCATAAAGGGATCAGAAGCTGCTTGGCTGTGTCGAGCTTCTGGTGATATCCAGTGAGCCAGGAACCAAGTATCTGAGGAGAAGCATGAAGTGCCGGGGGAAGGATGGAGAAGATCAATGAGGCAGCTGTGCCCCAGAGCAGCTTTGCTGCCCAGTCCTGGGAACTGAGAGCTCTTCCTCCTAAGCTATGTATCCATGTCAGTGTTGTGTGTGTGGAATGGAATCAAAAGAACTGAAATTGTGTAGGTTCAGCCGCCCTTGTGACCATCTCAAGCATACTAGCCAACTCTGTTGCCCCAAAGTGACACAATTGGCAGCAGAACGAGGACTGGAACCTTATGACCATTTCTCAGGAATCCTGTGCTTCTGGATGGCTCTTCTTTGAAGTGACATCAAGGAGAGAACAGTCTTCCCTTAAATCATCCCAGCTGAGCACCTCAACAGATTTACTTGGCCCCAAGCACGGCAGTTGGACCATGTGTCATTTACTCTCCTTCGTACTCGTGTTTCTTGACTCTGTCCACTTCAGTCTCTAACAGTCACGTGCTAGTGAAAGCTGTTTCCTGAGCTTTGGCTCTCAAACCTGGCTGGGCCTTAGGATTGGGACAGCTGTAGCATTATAGATTCCTGGGTCCTGCTGACCTAAGCCACTTACTTGGCAAAGATGAAGCAAGGATGGGTTGGTAAACCTTCCTCCAGCAGCAGTCTGCAGTAATTCTCTCTGAACTCCGCACCATGAATCCACTGGAAGGAAATCTCTTCCACCGCCTCTCCTTCCTCCTCTGCTGTCCTATAGCACTTAAGGTAGGGAGGAGTTAAGTGGACAGTGTCCATGTTGCTTTTCCCAGGGACCTGACTGACACTCCGAGATCAGCAGTCAAATCTAAGTCTCTCCAGCTCCTTCTGTAATTATTGCCATACTTTCCTCCTACTGCTGCCTTTTTGCCTGGAGCAAGCAGTGTTTTACAGGAACTGGTGTCCGTTGTAGCCTCTCTCACCTCTCCCCCAGTGCCCTGGGAGTAGCCGTGCAGTATATCTTTTCTTCTCTGGAAGCAGGGTGGGAAGGTTCGGGACAGGACCTTCACAGGTTTGGCCAAGTTTCTCTTTGTAATGCTGAAGCTGGTTCTCCCTGTTGCCGGATGCCGAGTGGATCTGGGTAATATATGCACTCACAGGGAGCAAAATTGGTCCGTCACACAAGAATAGGGCTGTATTCCTCTCATCCCTCATCCCCTGGACAGCTTCTGCTTCCCTTTCTCCTCCTAAAGCCCTGCAGATTTGGTCCCTCCTCTTTTTTTCGGATGTGTTATTAGTTTATCTGTCTTTTCCTTGGTGTATTTAAACACGTCACACAAAACACTAACTTCACAGTTGACAGCACTGTCCTTCCTTCTTACTCATTCTTCCTGCTTATTTCCTTGCTTTCTGCTCTGAGTTTTTACTCTTTGAACGGGACTCATTTGCCAAGGCACCTCAGATATATTTATTGGCTCTTTGGAAAGGAAGCCCACTGGAAAGCGTGAGGATAATTGTTCAGTACTCGGGATTTATAGAGTATTTCTTCACAGTAAATCAGGTTTCTTTTAATGTGAAGTAATTCTCTTCTTAAACCAAATTGTAACCATGATTTAGCCATATTTTCCTTCCCAGTTCTTTTTTAAGAGGCAAATCTTACGAAAGTCAGCCTCTGTGAAGAGCTTGTTTACTGTAGAGGGGTCTAAGGTAGTGGTCCAGGCAGACAGCAGATTCATGGACTTATAGAATCTCAAACTGGAAGAGATTTAGAAAAGATTCCCAGTCTTCTACTATTGCTGAAATCTGGACTGAAAAGATCACATTGCAAATTCCTAGACCACTCTGAAATTTAATTCATTTGGGTTTGGATACTTGAACTAATTCAAATCAGGTATTAGTAATTCTTTAACCTTTAAAGCAGTGACATCTTTTCTTGACATTGAAATTCTCCACGGAAGCTCCAGGTTTGAAATAGATAAAAATGAAGTGTCTCTGGTTGGAGGGGAAAAGGCTCTGTACTCTGGTTGGCTCTGGATTAAGGATTCTTATCTTATCCCCTTGTCATTTCTATCTGGCATACCACGCTGCTGCTGCTGCTTCTTCTTTTAAGATTTTATATTTTTATTTGAGAGAGAGCATGAGCTGGGGACGGGCAGAGGGAGAGGAACAAGCAGACTCCTCGCCAAGTGCAGAGATTAACTTGGGGCTTGACGTGGGGCTCAATAAAGGGCTTGAACTCAATAAAGGACTCTGAGATCATGACCTGAGCTGAGGTTAGATGCTTAACCAACTGAGCCACCTAGGAGCCCTGGTATACTGTGCTTCTTGCCAAGAGATGGAAGGTAGAGGCAAAGTAGAAGTCCAGTGACTCTGCCTTCTCTCTGTCACCTCTTAAGACTATTCTTAAGACTTAAGACTATTTTCTTAAGACTATTCTCCACTCCACTTATCTTATGGGCAATAAGACAAGATTAAAGAAATACTGATATCTTGAGAAATCTCACAGAAGGATCCAGGAGCCTGAGTTTTATTTTATTCACCAGACTGCTAGATAAAATATTACATTAATGCATTTTAGAAAGATTTTAAGGGACAAAGTGTAGAAAAAGAAATTTCAAACAATTAAGTTCATATTGGCTGGAAATATTAACCCTTGTCACTGAGCACGTGAGAAAAAAAAAGAGGTGTTCCTCTTTTTTTATGTTTAAAATTTTACATGTTTAAAAATTTACATATAAAAACCTTTTACATTACGCAGGGGGGAGTCTTAGGTAAACTCCAAACCAGTGTTGGATGCCAGACTAGAAGGCAGAGAACTACTTGAGAGTTGGGGGCTGGAGAAGCATTTTATGACATGTTACCCTATTGAAATTTTATAGGAACTTATTCAATTTCTAGGCACACACAGACAGCCAGGGAGAGGTGGAAGGAAGGTTGGCATTTAGAGACTTTATTGGCGGCCATCTTGTATTACTAAAAAAATCAAGCAGTTGACTGTGCCATTTCCCTGGGCAGGACTCAGGAATCCACATGTTATAGAAACAGAGCTAGTGGCACCTTTGCATTTATAGATGCCATGATCAAAGTTAACCCTGGTTAATAGTCCCGTCAACAACATCAGAGATCAGTGTTCTCTGGTCCTCCAGACCGGGATGGGTCCCTTGCTATCTCCTTTCACAGAGTCCTCCAGGCAATGATCATGACTTTATTTAATCATTTACATCATTTTTAATTTTAGGGTATTCTTTGGTAAATTTTATATAACTATTTGGATAATTTTTAATATTAGGGTCTTTAAAATAAGTTTCTCATTACCTTTATAAACACCTTGTGGGCATTTACAATCTTTGTCTTCTTATTACTGGATTCCTACTACCTAGCACAGTTCCTGCCATAAAGTAGGGACTCAATTAAAAAGCATATTGAAGGAAGGAAGGAAAGAAGGTGGGGAGGAAGGAAGGAAGGAAGGCAGGCTGAAACAATCAGATTTTTACATCCTCATCAGTGAGGAAGAGCTATTGTGGGCACTTGGAGATTAAGGAGTAAGTCTCTTGGAGTAATTAAGTACATGCTGCTCTGGGTTAAATCTGGCTTTGTAACTCCCTGACTCTTCAGAGACTGGGAATTCACTTAACCTTTCTGTGGCTTAATGTCCTCCTCAGTAAACGGGTGATGATAATAGCACCTACCTTTAAGAATTATACGACTATGAGGGGTGCCTGGGTGGCTCAGTGGGTTAAAGCCTCTGCCTTTGGCTCAGGTCATGATCCCAGGGCTCTGGGATCAAGCCCCACATCAGGCTCTCTGCTCAACAGGAAACCTGCTTCCTCCTCTCTCTCTGTCTGCCTCTCTGCCTACTTGTGATCTCTGTCTGTCAAATAAATAAATAAAATCCTTAAAAAAATTTTATGATATGAATTAGGCATCTGGCACAGAGTGGGTGTTCAACATGTAAGAAGTGGGGTAGGTAACAATGAACCTCCTTTAAGACTAAGTAAGGGAGAAATTTCACTGCCATATATATTCTGCACTGTCACCAATTCAAAACAAAGATACCCAGAGTGGGTAAAACCAGAGAAGCAGGCATTGCCCAAGTAACTGAAAAGTAGAGGTGACATCTACCCCATTACAGCAGAGGAAATCAAGTAAAAATAGAAAGTAGTTGAGCTCTGATGTAAATATTATTGTCAAACATTGATCTAAAAAAATACAAAAATCCATCATTCTCTTCTGGATATTGATGTGTATTAATGGATATCTTTTGTTGTTGAGCCTAAATGACACAACTAAATACTGGTGGTTTTGTTTCACCTTTTCCTCTTCTACTTTGAAAAGATTTGGCATCCATCCATTGGCATAGCAAATAGATACTTTATGGAGCAGGGCGTCTTGCTTCAGGAAGAATGTGGGTGCCTGCTAGAGACTACCCTGGGAAGGTGCACATTTAATTTGCACATACTGTTAAAATGTCTGTGGTGTCCCTCAGCTACAGAGGAAATCCTTTAAGTGTTTGGAATTTACAGTTAGGGAATTTACAAGTGAGAAAGATTATAAATGACTTATTTGTGAGTTTTATATACATTTGGGGGGGGCATCTCTGGGTGGCTAATTGGATTAAGCATCTGCCTGCAGCTTAGGTCATAATCTCAGGGTCTTGGGATCAAGCCCCACATCGGGCTCGCTGCTCAGTGTGGAGTCTGCTTCTTCCTCTCTCTCTACCCCTCCCCCACACGTGCTTGCTTGCACACATGCACGCTCTCTCTCTCTCAAGTAAGTCAATAAATAAATAAATAAATAAATAAAATTTTTTTTTTGAAAAGCATTTGAGGTCATAAGAGAAAAGATGTCCTCCACATCTAAAGTTGTTAATATTATAAACAAATGAGATAAAGAAATAAAAAGGAATGAGGAATAAGAAAACTCAGTACAAAAAAAGAAAAAAAAAACCACCAAAACTTGAAAAGTAATAAAACGATAACCCAGGCATTGTTTGAGACTTGTAAATTGAATCTTTTCTAAATGCAAGGTAGTGTGGTTCTATTCTGGTTAATAATAATTTAAGTGCATTTATTACCATTAACATTTACTATGGATTTTCTGTGGGCCACAGGGTGTTTTGTGCAAAGCATTTTTACATGTGCCAAGATCATCAGAGTTCTATGAAGTAGGTATTATTATGTCCATTTTATGGTTGAGAAACAGGTTTAGAAACATCACTTAATTTGGGATTATAGAAGCTAATTAATTGTGGAGTCAGGATTAGAACCCAGGTCTGCTGTGAACCTAGGGTGTTCTCTTGACTACAATTAAGCTGTAAATCATACAGTCTCAGTCTTTGGGCAGTGTGGATTCTTTGCACCACTAGCAACGGGTCCTAGGTTGGTAAGTTTGCTCGTCTACCTTACTAACTGAGAATTTCAGAAGTTGGTAGCCTGCTTTTGACCATTCTGGTGGTGGAGTGAAATTCTAAATGAAAACCTTGTGCCCCAGCTCAGAAGTTGTGACTTCTGAGAGGGGCAGTATGAAAGCTCCCACAGGTTGAGGCTTGCTGGGGAGAACAGCCATGGTGAGGTTAACTCATGCAAATGCATGCAAACCTGGTGTGGTCTTTTCCATTTCTGCCTAGGATTGCTTTGTCCCCTGGCAAAAAGCAGGGATCCTGGTCTTCGTAGCTGCTTGCAATTTCAGCTCAGATCTTGTTATAAAGTTTATATTTCAAGCCTTTACAGTGGTACCAGGTTCAGCCTACATTTGAATGTGGCTGTCGGGGAGGCAACTTTAACATTTCCCCAGGGAAGTGGACTGGAAAATTGCTGGAGAGTGAACTGTAGGGAAGAGTCTTGAATTGGTCTCTTGGGCTGGTCCTAATTACCTAATGGATTTTCCATCTCTTGGAATTTTAGGAAGGAAAAAAAAATCCCCTTTAAAAAATAACAACAAAAAAAGTGAAAGCTACAAACTCTTCGAATTCTTGTCTGAACTGTAACCTTCTACCCTCTTGCCTAGCCTTGAAAAATGGGTGTGTGGAGGGATAGAGACAAGCGAGGAAAGACACGTGGAAGAGAAATCAGATTGATGTGTGATTGAAAACTCACACATTGCATAGCTCCATTTCCCCCCTCTAAATCATTGCTGAATGCTGAGATTCAGCTCCTTTCAGCCTTGCTTTGGGTGCAGCTGGAAATATATTTTAATGAACAATATAACCTAATTATGATTGAGCATTTTATTTTTCCAGGGGCTATGAAGGTATCGGCTTTACTGTTTGTATATCACAGTTTCCTGGTCAAAGGGGTGTATTATGTAATCAGTTTTTTCACCCAGGACACCCCCACCCTCCACCCCCACCTTGCTTAGAAATTGTATGTGGAACTAGGAGCATTAAAGCCAACCCCCTTCATCCCACCCCTCCAGATAGTCCAATACCTTTTCTATTTTAATGTTTTTTTTTTTTTTTAATTATTCATGTTGCCCCCAAATGACAGAGAGTCTTCTCGCTCTTCTGCTTCTCTGGCTCTTATTATTACTGGCTGATGTATGTAAGACCATGCTTGGCTCCAGGAATAACCATGCTCTAATAGAGGAAGCCAGCCCCTGGGATCCCAAATGCATTCACTGGAGCTGCACATGTGAGTCCTCGCTGATGTTGTGTTAAGTCTGAGATGGACCCACAGTGAAAGGAGCAATGACTCACTGCTTTGTTGATGGGGAGAAGTAAGTCATTTATAGAAGAAACGAAAACACCAGGTATACCACAGCAAGAGCCCTAAGGGATCAAAAATGCCATGAAATTTGGACTAGGGAGATTTCACCCTGGCTTGAGGGATCACGGGAGAGGCCATTTGAATTAGCTCCAGTCTTGGCTGTGCCAGGAAGGGCTGGCGGTTCCAGCTGGGCACAGCAGCATGAGCAGAGGCCCAGGACTGCGGAGCACAGAGGTGACCGGCAGGGGACCGTGCCTGGTTTCACTGATTGGAGTGTTGTTTGTATGAAGGATGGCAGTAAGGGGAATATATTGGAGCCAGATTTTGAAGAGTCCTGGATATCAGAGAGGGAGCCTAGACTTGATTCATTAGGCAGTGGAGCTTCACTGAAAAAATGTGAGCATTTTGGCATTATGAGAACCATGATGAGTGTTGAGTTATCTGTACTGCAGTGTGAACTGTGGACTGAAAAGACATGGGGGCAGAAGGAAATAGACACTGAAGAGGCAGGTGGGTTAGGATGAGGACACTAGGGGATAGACCTAGAACAGGTGAGATGGAGATGGGGACCAGAGACCAAGGACATTTGGAGGGGGAACCACAGTTGAAGCACTGACGAGGTGTCAGGGAGGAGTATTGGACTTTGGAGGACAAAGAGAAAGGTGGCTGCATTAACAGAATTAGGTGAGAAAGGGGGAATGTCGTTGAGCCTGTGCGCCTCTGTGTGTGTGTGTGTGTGTGTGTTTGGGGAATGTTGGGCAGGAATGACTTCCTCTTAACTGTGTAATCTTGGGTAAGCAGCTTCACCCCTCTGAGCATGCTTCCACATCTGTAAAATGCGTCTTTAATCCTTATGACTCGCTATTCCAAATATCATTTGTTTAAGAAAAATAGAGAACAGAATTGTTCAAGTAGTTCTCAGAAAGTAAGAAAAGGGAAGGGCAGAAAACACAGTATGGAAAGCTTCTGATCTTTTGCTGCTGCATAAGATTTAGACTCTTGACATTTAAAGCGGAAAGATACAATTCAAATGAATGACAGAAGGGTATGTTAATTAGTTAGTGAAGAGGAAGTTCTCCCCTTTGACACTTAATATGGCAATAATTTGGGTGGTGCCTACACTGGCCACGTTTATAATCAAGGCTAATTGTTCAATGGGTAATAAACAGGAAGTGGGTTGAAATTTCTAAAGAGACCACACTAATGGCCGTGTAATGAATATTACAAGCTATGAAAAGAGAACTATAGGTCATATTCCTGTCTTACCTTTATATATGGTAGATGATACAAGGAGATGTCTACCTTGGAGTGGGGATATAGGTGTATTTCGTATTCAAAACTCAGCACTCGGGAAGAACTGAAATCCTTCTCTGCATATGATAACTTGCAAATAATCTTATGGCATCTAAATGACTTGAAATTTTGTTGAGTTGAAATAAATTGGAAAGGAATCAGACCTATCATTGAAAACTAATGGACTGAGCTCTCCTCAGTGCTGGAGGAGACCTAAATGGCCTGCCTCATCTTTAAAAGAGAAGGTTTTCAGTATGCTTTCATCTCATCTTCTTTGGGCTTTTTTTTTTTTTTTTTTCCACATAAGGATGGAGAGCGGAAGATGTGGTTGGGGTGTTTCTAAGGTGGGAGTGTAGTTTGTCCTCAAGTCTTTCAAGGATAAGACAGTTTTACTTCTCAGGGGTAGGATCTATTATCCCCTGAGCCTCTGCTATTTTTGATGCAGGAAAGTGAAGCTGGAGAGCTTTGTACAGCTGTCATGCAGAATTCTAAGCACCCATTTTATAAAACCTGTCAGTGTGACCTGGTTTCTTGGGCAGATGCAGCCTTTGGCTATAGCCTCTTTCCCTGCTACCCCTCTTCTTTCATCAGTTTTGTTTCCGGTTAGGAATGTTCCAGGTTTAGCAGCCTAGAAGGGGAGTGTGTGTGTGTGTGTGTGTGTGTGTGTGTGTAGAATAATTTTATGTGCTTGAACTCAGGCTCACTATTTTTCTTCTAGGAGTCACATGCCCCCCCCCCCCAAAAAATTGACTCAGGGCTTTGGAAATTTTGCCCTATAGGGAAAAGGAAGAGCAGAAATCCTTATCAGTTTTCTTATTTGGTTATAAAAGTGGTAAGGCATGAAATTGGAACAGATGGCATAAAAATAGCTAGACATCTCCTTTAGTTGAATTTTGCTGACAATTAAAGAAAATAACCTTTGTAAACTCCCCTTTCAATAGTTCTTTTAGGGTCACTAAGGCGGGTAAATGTATCAATGTAGCAAGCTCTCATCCAGGTATGTTACAGGAAGCCATAAACTCATTCAGGACTTAGCATCTAAACCAGGAAGACTATCTGATGTATTTCTAATAAATAGATGATCAAGTTAATGTATCACCTGCTCCCTTATATGTCCTATAGTTGAGACGCTGTAGTTACCATGTTAGGTTGTACCTGAGGGGGTAGGTGCAATAGATGGCCTATCTTTGATAAGTTAAAGTAGACATTAGAATACCCTTTAACAGAAGAGTAGAGAAGATTTGAGAATTGCAAGCTGAGTATGCCAACATGTAGGACATCAGATAGACAACAAAATAACTTAAGTAGTGGGTATCCTATTCGCTTTTTGTCTGCACATATTAAGTAGTATGAAAAGCTGGGAAAAAATTGTTATATCATTATCTGCGGGTAGTGCGGTGATAGTTTATTATAGGGCAGAGTTACTGAAAGAGAAAGAGCTGTATCATTACTCATATTAAAAAATGCTATGACAATGTACTACTTCAGATGAGTGTTGTTTCCATAAATCATCTCAAATTCCTGTACTCAGGGGATTTTTGAAAAGACAGCATTTTCAGAGGCAAAATTATTTCAATTTCTTCATGGGAGGAATTTCAGAATCTAAGGAGGAATTCACCCAAGCAAGAAACCATTTAATGAGTTCACATCATTAAATAGGAAAGATAAGGAGGAACAGGCACAGTTTAGAGATGTCTTAAAGCAACTGTCCCCAACCTGGGGTCTCCCAGACCTCTGGGTAATTGGCGTGTGTGACAGATCTTTGTGTTTGTAGACTGAAAGAAAAAAACTGGATTCTTTTCTACATTTTGGGTATTAAAATGACCTCATACCTACAAAGGTTGAGAATTGTCCTCTAAGGTGAGGTATTTTAAGAACAAAGCTTTTGTTTTCTCTCACTTTTTTTTTTTGTCTTTTAATTTGTTTATTTACTTATTTGTGAAATTTGTCTTGGAATCTTACCATGTGATATTTTAGCTCAGCTCAGAATAGCACAGCCGAATTACAGCCACCGATTGGACCCAGTTCAGTACAACACGGAACCTAAGAGCCTTGTATCTTCCAAACGTTTGTGCTGTTCCAGCCCCTTGGTGGCTACGTAACTTATATATTAATCCTGATTCCTCAAGGTATTTCTTCCTAAAATTAAAAAAAAAAAAAATGCCACAACTAAGAGTTAAGTGCAATGTACTTTGAATCTCCAAACCATTAGCATTTTGACCTGTTCATGCTGGCTGGATGCCAAGGCATTTTAGCCATTCCTTTTATTAAAGATTCTTCATTAATGCCTTCTAATTAATATCCAGTTACATTTACTCTTCCTTTTCCCTTCTGAATCCCAGGTTTTCCTATTCTTATATTGCTTCTTTAATATATATTGACTTTTTTCTTCATTTTTTTTAATTAAAAAAATTTTTTTTAAATGCCTGTCTCCGGAAGAGTAAATGGACTCAGGCATTAATTTGCTTTCATGTGACCTAAAGAGACTTGGACGAAGGCCACCATATTAGATTAGCTTTTGCTTACCAGAGGCATCTGAAATGATGAAATAATGATAAGAACCTTCTGAGACAGAACATTTAATTGGAAATTCTACCATTGAACAGATTATAAAATAGGAGGCCTCTTTAGCTGCCTTTAGTTGGTAATAACTGCTCATGGGTGTTTTAAATAGCCTTCAGAAATCCTTGTCTTTCCTTCTCTTATATTTTCCTGAAAATAGGTGTCAAGAAATAGTTTCAGTGGATCTTTTGAGTACTGGATAGGAAGAACGAGTGTACACCCACTTGTACTTGAGTTCAAAGGAGTTGCTTGACATATCAAGGTCTTTCCATCAGCTGATGAAACCTTAGCTCAGAATTTGGAGAATCTAGTCCTTGAACAGTTATGAAATACTAGTAAGGCTTTCTTGGCATGGCCCTTGTGAGAGCTCAGGAAAGTTCATCAGACCCTTTAATGATACATCCAGGATCTCAGGAAATCAGACAAATCTCTTTCCCCATCTAGTGGAATTTTTGCCAGTCCTTTATGAGTAGGGCAGAGCATGATATGTTTTAAATAATTTAGTGAAAGAATTGAAACAATTTTTATTTTTTATAATTATTTGGGAATTTAATCCATATCCTTCTTGAGAAAATGAGATGATTCCACATGGGACTGTGATAAGACCAGGAAGAGAAAACATCCCCAGAAGAAGGGTTGGGGTGGTTTAATATCTATGTCTCTGAAGTTACAATGCCTGGCTGAAATGCAGTGGATTGTAAATGCTTCTGCCAGATGGTTGCCCATTCTGCCCTGCAAACAACAGGATCATAGAAGTATAGAAAAACAGAGACAAATTACTGTAGTCAAAGTAGCTACTGAAATGCAGATATTCCTCTTTGGGCTCTTGTACCCCTGCCGTGACATCTTTTATCTTCTTCCTCTTTTCCTTCTTAATTATCTTTACTTTGTAGCTGGTGACTGTGCCCCATGTTGTTCATTATAATAAATGGAGTACTAGTCACATGGACTTGAGAATCCTCGATGGCCCTTTCCCCAGTATTCCCAGCACATAGGTATGGGTTCTGCCCATCATTTTCTTTCTTTCTTTCTTTTTTTTTTAAGATTTTATTTATTTATTAGACAGAGATCACAAGTAGGCAGACAGGCAGGCAGAGAGAGAGAGTGGAGGAAGCAGGCTCCCTGCCAAGCAGAGAGCCCAATGTGGGGCTCCATCCCAGGACCCTGAGATCATGACCTGAGCTGAAGGCAGAGGCATTAACTCACTGAGCCACCCAGGCACCCCTGCCCATCATTTTCTTTTTAATTCATTTAACTTGGTCTTCCTCAGCATTTTTGGCTCATATAAGAATCTGGAATTTTTCATATGTATTTCACATATGTATATGTGAAATTGATTTCTTAAAAAAGATTTTATATCATCAGTATTGTGGTAACAAAAACTATATCACTGCATATAATAATTTCAAGGGTTTGCAAAAAACTATTTATAGTCTTCCTCAAAAATTTCCTTCCTCATGTCTGCACAAGTCGTGAAGATTGGATCTGCTGAGTAAAATTCCATGTATTCTAAGATGTGTGGTAAGTGTGGTATTTGAATATAAGTATATGCATGTTATAATTTTAATTTTTAATTCTAAATGCTTGAAAGTGAACAAATCATGAAACATTTCCCCAGTATGTCATCTGTTAGCATTGATCATATCCTGTTGCTTTTAATCTTCTCTCTCTCTCTTTTTTTTTTTTCATCTAAACAACTTTTCTGATGACATCTCTCGGGCCTTCAAGAGCAGCGGTTTGCATTTGATACTAGCTTTTAGGATGAAAGAAAGCAGACTTTGACGGAACAACCACTGTGTTCTATGTGTTGTGCTAGGAGGCAGTGTTCAGGGAAGTGTGACAAGGCAGGTATCAGCATGTCCATTTTACAGATAGAGAAACTGAGCAGCAGAGTGGTTAAGTACTAGAGCACATAGTTAGGTCCTAACTACTTACCCATCATTGCCAAGGCCACAGCCTCATTTAGATTTTACCAGTATACCTCTCTACCTTGTGTATTCTAGGTCTCGTTTTGTTGATTTTGGCTAATTTAATTATAGAAATGATAAATAATAGAAACCAGGATACCTTGATATTTTCCCTGTCTCATGACAAACCAAGGGTTATTACAGTGATGCTGATATTTACTGTAAATTCGAATGCGGAACAATTTGAGACTCATATTTTTGTTTTTTTTTTAATTGAAGTATAATTGACATACAGTATTATATTAGCTTCAAATGTGCAACATAATGATTTGATATTTGTATATATTGTGAAATGACCACCAAAATACCATCTGCCACCATACAAAATCAGCACAATACTATTGTTTATATTCCCTGTGCCATACATTACATTCCCATGACTTACTTACTTTATGACTGGAAGTTTATACTTCTTGATCTCCTTCGCCCATTTTGCCCACCCCTCAATAATCCCCTTCTCTGACAACCCCCAGTCTGCTCTCTGTATCTCTGAGTTGGGTTTTGTTTTCGTTTCTTTCTTTCATTTTTTAGATGCTATATATATAAATGAAATCATACACTATCTGTATTTCTCTGACTTATTTTACTTACCCTCAAGATCCATCTATGTCATCGCAAATAGCAAGATTTCATTCCTTTTTATGGCTGAGTAATATTCCATTGCATATATATGCCACATCTTCTTTATCCAGTCATCTCTTTTTTAAAAGATTTATTTGAGAGAGTTAGAGAGAGAGAGAGAGGATGAGCATGAGTGTGAGGGGCAGAGGGGGAGAGAGATTCTCCAGCAGACACTGTGCTGAGTGGGGAGCCTGACATGGGGCTCTATCTTACTATCCTGATATCATGACCCAAGCTGAAACCAAGAGTTGGATGTTTACCCAATTGTGCCTCCTGGGGGCCCCTATCCAGTCATCTCTTGATAGATACTTAAGTTACTTCCATATCTTGGCTATTATAAATTATGCTGCAGTGGGACGCCTGGGTGGCTCAGTTGGTTGGACGACTGCTTTGGGCTCAGGTCATGATCCCGGAGTCCCAGGATCGAGTCCCGCATCAGGCTCCCAGCTCCATGGGGAGTCTGCTTCTCCCTCTGACCTTCTCCTCGCTCATGCTCTCTCTCACTGCCTCTCTCTCAAATAAATAAATAAAATCTTAAAAAAAAAATAAATTATGCTGCAGTGAACATAGGGGTGCATCATGTATCTTTTGGAGTTATTTTTTTGTTTCCTTTGAATAAATACCCAGAAGTGGAAATACTGGATCACATAGCAGTTCTCTTTAATTGTTTGAGGAACCACCATGCTCTTTCTCATAGTGGCTGCACCACTTTACATTCCCACCAAGAATGCAGGAAAGTTTTCTTTTCTCCATGTCCTCACCAACAGTTATTTCTAAGCCTTCTTTTCTTGTTGCCCATGTTTCAGGATAGTGGGTCTTCCTGCATTGGTTTCCACCTTGGAATAGAACACTAATATGGTCATCGATAGTGTAAGTGAAATGTGTCTTGAAATGGTTAAAGTGTAGAAAACAGTCTTGGGTTGTTTTAAGGACATTAAAGTCCTCACTGCCCTTTGCCCTGTAGAACAAACTGCATTTAGAAGGAGCTTAATTAGTAATTCAGCCTGACTGCTATCACATACCATACACTTACTCTGGGTGAATCCAGGTTGCTATGACAATAGAAATGTTTCTCACTTTCTCCTTTTTAGAGTATAAACACAGGAGGCTTGAATATTGCTTATGTTTGCATTTTATATTGATCTTTTCTGACTTCATGTTAGAAAGGCAAAGACGCGAGAATACACTAGCCGTGCTTCTTCAGAGTTGTGCAATTCTCTCCCTTTCACCCCCAGCTCCTAGTGGCGGTCCTGGTATTCAGCATGGCTGTCGCTAGGCTAGCTGACATCTTAAGGGCAGTTATGGAGAGAGATCAGACATCAGTCCTTACTATTATTACTTAAATATCACCATGCGTTTATTTCAACTTGGATTTGAAGCCTTAGTCTCCTTGAGTAAAGAGAATTCATCATCAGAAATACTCCAGGCTTACCGTTTAGATGGTCGGGACTTAATTCTGTGAATAGTTTGTGGGGACCTTTCTTGGCATTCAGTAAAGAAAGAAAAAAAAAAGTAGAAGACCTGAGAAAGAAAACAAAACAAAACAATTGCTAAGCCAAGAATCTAGAAATTATGACCAGCTCCTTGGAGGTTTTTGTCTTGGGGTCCCTTCTTTGGAACCCACAGTGTGTGTGAAGATGACCACTCAAGAGTCAGGGAGCTATAGATGGTTCAGTGTTGTCCAGGAGCTGAAACCCCGTATTTACTTGAAAGATGGAAAATGTAACTGCCTTCTGCTCCACCAGGCTAACAATAAAAACAAAGGCTAAAAAGAAACAACTCTGCCTTATGCTTTGATATATCCTCTCCCTCCACTACACTCTCTTCTTTTCCTCCTTCCTCCTCTGCCCTCCCATATTGACTGATTGCCAGGTGCTGTACTAGGCGTTGCAGTTAAAATGGTGAATAGGGTGGACTTTTTCTCTGTCATCATAGGACCCCAGTCTCATGCGGAAGAGAGTTGAGTTAACAGGAGATTACAGCCCGGTGCTGAGATTTGTCAGAGAGGGCAAGGGGAGCACCACCTCTGGGAACACCTCGGGCGCTGGGAAGACTTCCCTGGGAATGGCTAAGGTTGGGGACAGGGGAGGAGGCTCCAGCATCACTTTCCCTCTCCTCCCTCCTTCATTCCCGTTTCCCTACATCAGTTCTCCTTGTTGTCTGGGATTAACTTTAGCAGTTGTCCCAGCTGAAATTATGGTTTCAATAACTACTTTTTATTATTAAATATAAGACATGGTTTGTAATATTCTCCTCCAAATCTTTAACTTGGAAGGAGATTTATCTCAGGTTCTAAATGTCTCTTTTACAGAAATACTGACTAGTTTTTCATTAAGAGAAAGGGGTCATAAATAAGCTACATTTCTTTTCAAAATTCATCAAAGTAGCTCTCTGAGCAATTCATGCTGTTTATTTCATTCTCCACTTTGGGAACCTGGCCTCACAATGAAAAATTATGTCCAAATATCCTTGAAACTATATTTTCTCTTTAGTATGGGCAGGAGCTAAAGAAGTGTCTTTAGAACCAAAATGCTATTTATTCCCTGTTTGACACGTACAAATCCTCCTTGTTAAAATGTCGTTAGGGAGGCATATTGAGCTGTGTGGCCTTGGTTGATAGGTACTTTTTCAGCTTTTATCACTGTCTGTGTCAGAAAATTAAGTACAATCTAGGGTGCTTTTATTTCTTTATTAACTCTAGTGGGTATATTTTATATTAGGGAATATAGTACAATTTTTGCCTTGGAGAAAGGCATGTCCATTTCCACTCCAATGACTTCAGCTCTGTCTGGTGGTTGTGGCTGAAAAAGCCATTTTTGCCCACCCTCTGGGATAGCAGGAATTGTTCTCCAAGACTCTCCTCATTTCTGTTTCATAGAGGGAATGCATCTTCTACTTGCTGAGTGACTCTTTTTTTTTTTTTTAAGATTTTATTTATTTATTTGACAGAGAGAGACACAGCAAGAGAGGGAATACAAGCAGGGAGAGTGGGAGCAGGAGAAGCAGGCTTCCCACTGAGCAGGGAGCCTGAGGCGGGGCTTTATCCCAGGACCCTGGAATCATGACCTGATGGAGCCACCCAGGCGCCCCTTGTTGAGTGATTCTTTGCCCTAAGTTTTATGGAGACACCATGTGAAATTCCGGGTATGCTTTTTGGGTGCCTCTTTTTGATTTTACCTGATGATTTTCATTCTCTGTGATTTATGTTCATAATTCTCTGTTAATGCTGGCACACTGTCCGCAGAGTTGTATTCCATGAGCAAATGGCATGTGTCCCCATGCTGGCCTGTGCTGATGGAAACCTGCTGTGAGAACTTTGGACTTTGCCCCAGCCCTACTTGGGTGTAGAAAGGCTGCCTGATATTGCCATGCTTGTCACCCACCGCTGCTCCCTCAATTCCCACCATGCTGACTCCTTATACCAACTTGTTTATTGAAAAAATTCCCTGGAAAGAAATCTACTTGCCATTTCTGAGTTTATTGTATTATTTGGTATTCAGGAGGGAAAAAATGGGACAGTCCACATCTATACTTCTCAAAGGTGGAAACAGTGTACACAATGTCATTGTAGGGACGGACCTTCCTTCACAATTGTGAAGAATTCCTATGTACATGCTGAAATCTGCTACCAGAAATCTAATTAGTTAATTAGTTCTAATGAAATAACCTTAAGTATAAGAAGAAATGATGGATTTGTTTTGACTGAGGACAGGGGAATGAGCACATAGTGCTAGAGTTTCCCTCAGCTGCTTGGAAGGTGCACAGAGTTTGGAGAGGGCCCTTGGGCTGAGAGGGGCAGCTTAGGGAACCATTGATTTTAGGAATGAAAAACTTTGAACATATGGGAAAAAGCAGTGATGGGGATGGGAAATGATCCCAAAGGACTAGACCTATCAGTCAGAACTCTTACCTATTGTCCATTTTTTATATCTTCTGATTAATGGCTAAAACATAGTTTTACCTATAAGTACGTCAAAAGAAAGTAAAAAAGTCATGTTTAATTCTGACACTTCTCAACAGAAGCCATCACTTAATATGACTTGTTTAGAGATATTGCTTTTTTAGGCTAGCATCCTAAAATTCTTAAGGAATCCAGGTCTGTGAAAATCTCCTTTCTGGAACCACACACGTGTATGTCCTTTGTAGAATGACATATATGAGCCTTTATTTGTTAGGACCTGGGGAGCTGGGTCTTCAGATTCAATGGGGTGGCACTTTCTGCAGTTGCTTAGATGACTGAAGCTTGAGCTGCTTCTTCCTTCAGTGTACATTACTACCATTATGGCCTTTTAGAGTATATATGTACAGCCGAAGCGAGCACACGGGCTTTTAGAGTATAAAGGGAGTTTAGTTACCTGCCCTAAATCCCTCATTAAAAACAAATACGTACACACACAGAAACTAATCAGTTCAGAGAAACAAAGGGAAGAGGAAGAAATCATGGTACAAGCTCTGTGCTAATCACTTTCAGATCATTAATTTATTTAATCCTAGCCCTGAGTGATAACTATTATCCCCATTTCACATGGGGAACACTGACATTCAGAGAGGTTAAGGAGCTTGCCCAGGGAAACATAGCATGCAGTAGAAGAGAGTTTTGAATTTAGATCTGTCTAGTGCCCATGCTCATGCTCTTTCCACTACCCAAGTAAAGGCCATTCGGCTAGTTAGTGATAAAGAGAGGGGACCAGAACCTAGGACTCTTAATCCCCTAAGCAGTGATCTTTTTAATACATCATACTACTTAACTTGGAAGAGTTTGAACACACATACCAGTTGTAAAAGAGATTCGTGTAGAATTCCTTTTCTTGATTTCTTAAAAAGTAAAAATGATTTTCCTTGAAACTATAATTTCACAATTCCCTCGCCCCTTTGTAAAAAAGTTTGGTTCTTTGGATAGAAGTTCATTGAACTTTCAGACCCATCACTAACTCAATTTTAATCTCTGGTCACTCTTCTGTGTTTATTTCTTTTCCGTTCAGATGGTAAGTATGCAATTGCGGTTACCCTGATTAATGTCTTACATATTTCCTCAGGCATTTGTAGAGAATTGACTAAAATATAAGTTACCCTTGGCTTCAGAAACTTCTGGCATTTAGAAACATGCACAAACTATAGCCCTTGGTGAATAGTGTTCCAACTTACAATTTTCTTCCTTTTAAGGAGAGGGGGAGTGGAGAAGAAAGAGAAGAGATTTTTAAGGGAGATTTTGGTTACAATAAAGAGAGACTGTGGTTTGAAACTTATTTTTTTTCCACTTCAGCTTTTTACTCTGCATGGGAAAAATTAAAAAATAGTTGTATTCAGGTGTTTTTAACATGATGAGCTGGAACGGGAAGCAGAATCAGCTCTTTTTTCCCTCTTCATCTCACAGCAAAAATACCACCATATCTTAAATTGCCTTGGGTCAGAAGACTGTTTGTTGAATTATTCAACAGTTTGAACTGGTAGAATTAGAGGATTCATTAGACTGAAGGTCATAAGTTAAGTTAAAAACATTTCCTTATCGTTACAATGTGACTCACAATGTTGACAGATTCCAGAAGGGCCATGGGAGCTGGGAGATGCATGGTCTTAATGAGTGGGAAACCCTCTTTTGCCTGGCCGGTTAGCCTCCATCCATGCCGAGGTGCCTTGAATTCAAATCATTTCAGTCTGTGTTCTGATCTATAGGTATGTGTGTACTGGGTGAAATCCCTCCCCATTCCTTTCACAGAATATTTAGAAGAGAGTGGAAATTATCTCCTTGATGTATTTTTGTTTTCTTGATCTTATTCATTATCCCATGAAAACATGAATCTGGGTCATATCGTTTGAACAAACAGAACTTGGTGCTCTTCAGTTAATCTTGGGTTATTTGTCAGAAGGGCCTATGGCATGAAGTCAGAGGATAGAAACTAGATGAAGTGGACTTCTCGTTAGAAGTGATAGCGAAAGGAGGGATACAAGGACTGGGCCTGTGCAGTTTATCAAGCACTCTTGGGTCATGAAATATTTACCCACCTTCTTCCTAATTCATGTGTATATAGTTCATGTGGACTATCATCATATCAACAATGAAGAAGATAGTTTTCAGAAAAAACAAACAAACAAACCCACGAACTAACTCTGTTCTCTTGATTCCAGTGTACTCATTGTGCCCCTTCCCCCCAATTTGGCAGCCCAGCAGGGAAGTTGTGCCTAGAGGGGTGTTCTACCCTACATCCTCTAATGCCACTGGTGAATACATCTTCTTGCTATCTATTGAAATCCACTTCTTCTCCCCCCCCCTTTTTTTAAGATTTTATTTGTGAGAGAGAGCCCATGCAAGAGCACAAACAGGAGGAGAGGGAGAGGGAGAATCAGGCTCCCCGCTGAGTAAGGACCTGCTGTGAGGCTCCTGGAGGGGCTCAATCCTGGGACTCTGGGATCATGACCCCACGGAAAGGCAGATGCTCAACCGAGCCACCCAAGTGCCCCAAAGTCCACTTCTTTTAACATGTGTTATTGGGACGCCTGGGTGGCTCAGTTGGTTAAGCTGCTGCCTTTGGCTTGGGTCATGATCCCAGCCGTCCTGGGATCGAGTCCCACATCGGGCTCCTTGCTCAGCAGGGAGCCTGCTTCTCCCTCTGCCTCTGCCTGCCACTCTGTCTGCCTGTGCTCGCTTGCTCTCTCTCCTTCTCTCTCTGACAAATAAATAAATTAAAAAACAAACAAACAAACATGTGTTGTTATTGGTTTGGACCGTTCAGAAATAACTGATGGTAGAGCCATCTGAGGAATAAGATGTCCACTTGCTACTTTGGGTGCGGCCACTTTTTTCTCCATTAAGGCTCTTTTTCTCCAGGTGATTGATGACATCTTGTTGATTCTAAGCTGCCAGAGGGGGTGAGATTTCTCAGTAGCATTTGGGATAGATGACTACTTCCTTCATCTTGAAACACTTTGACTTCTGGTCTTGAGTTACTTTATCCTGCCCTGGTTTTTTTCCCACTTTACTGGCCATTCTGAGGAGGCCTTAATTTTATTCTTTACTGACCCTCATACCCACCTGCAAATTTGAGGGTATCTCAGGTCTTGAACTTGGATCTTCTTTCTTTGTCTACATTCTCTTTCCTTACCTCTATTGATATCATTTAGTCCATTGGTTTTAATATCATCTACAGGTTAATTACTCTTAAGCAGATTGATCCACTTCACCTCCAATTGGATGTCTAAGTGGTACCATATACATTCATGTCTAAAGAGAACTAATGTTCTCTCCATCACCATTCTGAAACCCACTTTCACTTGTTGTTCCAGTCTCCATAAATGTCATCATCCACCCAGTCCTCGGGCTAAAACTCTAGATGTCCTCCTCAATTCCTCTCTTTTCTTCATTTCCCATATCCAACCCATTAGCAAGTCCTATCTGTTTTACTTCCAAAATATATCCCAAACCTAACCACTTCTCACCATCTCTGCTGTCACACCCCTGTTCAAGTCAACATGTGTCTCTCTCCTGGGCAGTTGACGTGGCTCCAATGGAGGTATAGACTGCCTGCCTCCAGTCTTGCACTTTTATTGTCCATCTCCCACCCTGAGCCAGAGGGCTTATCGGACACATGACTCTCTTCCTTAAGGCCTTCCAGGGGCTCCCCGCTGTCTAAAATGTAAACTCCTTACAATAGCCTCAAGGTTCCACCCGAGCTGGCCCCTGTTGATCTCTCTGATTTAATCTCCCTCCATTGTCCCTTTGGTTATTGTGACACAGTGGTCTTCTCTCTGAACCTTAAACCTCCCAAATGTCCTATCCTATGACCTTTGTCTCTGATGATGCTTCTGCTTCCTCTTCCTTAGCATGGTCCTATTTCCTTTTCTTCAGGTACATTCCAATACTTTAATTGATCATGTTTAGGTATTCTACTCTGTCCTTCATCACAAGAATTTCCTGGCCTTGGAGGCAGGGAATCTGTCTATTGTATTCACTGCTGTACCCTCAGGGCCCAGAACACTACTTGGCACAAAGTAGCTGCTCAGTAAACACAGGATGACTGTATTTACCTCTTGATTTTTATGGCTCTTGTGATTTATCTTTTAAAGAGACAGGTTAACAGTTCCCTTTGATATGCTGCGCTGAGTGAATTGGATTTGCTCCATTCATCTGAAGAAACTATTTTTCCAGATCTCATTAATCTTTTTAATGTAACTTGGCTTTTTCTGTCTTCTTCTAGGTACCCATTTTGGAAGTAGATTTACTTTATGTTGCAAAACTGTTGTCCCATTTTTTAAACCTGTGAGCAACAATTCTTGGAATAAGTGTATACTGATTCCTTTCAGTTCTCTCTTGGGTTGGGAGTGGTTTACCACGAGACTGAATCTGTTTTGTTATAGGGCTGTACGAGGATTTAGATGAGCTCTCCCAAGCAGTCATTGTCCTCCACCTTACTTCTCTGGGGTTGCAGAAGGAAAAATCTGTGGCTTCTTCATCAAAGAGAGCTCTTTTATTGATGTTCTAAATTCCTGCACATGCCAGATGTGGAGGTGATGATGGGAAGGAGCAGTGAAGTCACTGAAAAGACATTAAAGGGGAAATTGGCGGGAAGGTTGCTATTGTTCATTGTGCTTTGCTTCTGTGGGAGTCCCACTTGGTTGCAGATCACCAAGCAGCATAGAAATTTAACAGGTAGGTCTGTGCCAACTTTCTGGTTAAGGATTCTGTGTTATAGCATAAACTTTGCATTCCCCTGGCATGACTGAACTACTTTCTGAGTCCCTAATACACGTGTGACATTTTGTGAGTTACTGAGTAGTAGTAGTGATAGCACCTGGAAAGATGAATGAGACATGGACCATGTGCTTAAGGAGCTCTTAATTAATAAATATGAAAATAACCAACATAAGAGACAGAATCTAATTTAGGCCAGAAGAAAGAAAGAAGCACAAGGCAGTGGGTGTTTAAGGGGTGGGGGTGTCTGATACCACATGCAGGGTGAGGGGGATAGAAAGAATGGGGAAGGGGGGCTGCATGGAAGACAGGTCATTTGAGGCACACAAGTCCTGTGGGATTGAATAACCCAGGGAAAATGTGCTCCAAATGACTCAAATGTGAAAGAAAGGGTCATCCCCAGGCCTTTTCACTTCTGTTCTTGTCCATGGCTTTGGACAACTTTATTAAGGAAAGGATTGCCAAGAAAGCCTGCTAGACCTTTTGTAAAAGTAAGGTCTGTTGAGCCAAGCAAACCATTCATCTACAGACCTGCTCTTTGACTGCCAGACAGAGATCTGACCCACACCTTGTCCAGTGTTGTGTTTGTCATAGGGAAACGGGGGAATCCCACCCCACAGATTCATCAGATTTTTCACACCTCACCTTCTATTGACATGCCATTGCTTGGTTCCCCCATACCACTACTTATTTATATATTTCAAATCGATCCTCTGTTTTACTTAAATAAATCCCTTCCCAAACAATAGTATCTTTGAAATCAGAGTCTGATGTCCAATGTTGTGTTTTCCAAAATTATATACTAACTACATTTACCTCATGTATTTTACACTGTTCATTTATATTAATGTGTTTTATTTGTTTATAGAGAATCTGTATCGTCTGCCCTTGAAATAATTTCTGCTTTTGGGGAAAAATAATACTACTTCTTTGACGTCTTCGTAGCAGTCCTATTAAGACCTTCTCCTTCATCTCCCTCTCAGCTCATCCCCCACCCCCAGCTTCCAGATTCTGTAACATTCTGAGCCTGCAGGGATCATAGAGGACATAATAAAAAAGATCTTGGGTATTTTAGGATTTGAAGTGCAACGAAAGGAAATTACTGACGCACTGAATCGCCATTTAATGGGAGATGGTGATATCGATCTGATAATGTTTCTTGCGGTCCTAGTTGTAATAACTGTATAGTATCATACACTTTATCAAAATAATTTAAAAGCCGGCAAATGAAATTGTTATGGAGCCTCTGTGTAAAATGAAATGAAAGTCAGAGGGTCTAGAAGATGGTGAAGGAGGAAGAACAGAAAGGCCTATAGAACAAAATTAGGGGAAGACTATAAAGCTCTGTAACCCGAAGAGATTTCTGAGGATTAAGTAAATGCTTACATGGGGCTTTGAGTCTCTTAGACCCTGTTATTCTACAGAGGGCAAAAAACAAAGCCTTCATTCCCTCATTTGCTTTAGACATTATTATTCTTCTGAGCTGACGGAAGTTAGCACACACAGTTGCTTGATTTGTAGAATATGATTATGTTTATTAGAACATTTCTGGTATAATAAACCGATTTTATGAGGGGTCTGCTATCAGCAGGTTGCAAGTTAGTGCATAGCTCGACACATTGGTTTTTATAGCCCATAATTAAATGTCTACTGTTATCAAAAATTTAATGAAAATTATGATGGTATTTCTCAGCTTCCTTATTAAAAAATCAGGCCTCAGTATTTCTAAAACTTTCATTATTACTTTAATCAGTTGTACTCCCATTATCTTTCATGGGCACTAAAATTCTTGAAATTTCACATTTCTTTTAATATCCTTTCTTCACATGCATAATCTAGATCATGATTATAGATAGAGAAATGGTTGAGAATAATTAAGATTTGTCTTTCTTTTTTTGGAAAACAAGCATAAGTTGGAAAAAACACTCTCCCTGCTTTCCTTTACCTTCACATGACTACTGCCCTCCACTTCACTTCTGACACCAGATGTGTGGAATTTCCACTCATCAAGTCATTCTCCGACACCAAGCTAGGTATCTTACAATTATGTTTGTTTAGATTAAAGGACTCAGTGCCACAGGACAGTCTACTCTTTAGATGCCTATTATAAGTCTCATGTTGTCACCTGTCCTGACCTACTGACTATAAAAATCAGGGGTCCCATGACCCCTTCCTTAGGTTCCATAATTTTTTAGAATAACTCAGAGAACTCAGGAAACTATGTGTTTGTGTTTACTGGCTTATTAGATAATAAAAAATATAAAGGATACAGATGAACATCCAGATGGAAGGGATGCATAGGCAGGATTGTGGGAAGGGACATGACGCTCCCAAGCCTTCTCTAGGTACACCATCTTCCCAGAACCTCCATGTGTTCACCAAGCTGGAAGCTCTCCAAACCCCATACTTGGGGGATTTTTACGGAGGCTTCATCAGGTAGGCATGATGATTTATTAACTCAGCTCCAGTCTTTCTCCCCTTCCCGGAGGATGGGGGTGTGTGGGGTGGTCAATTTCAAGATTCTAATCGTGGCTTAATTTCTTTGGTGAACAGCCAGAAGCCATCCAGGGACCCACCAAGATTTGCCTCCTTAAAGAAAAAGACACCCCATCACCCAGAAAATTATAAAGTATTTAGAAGTTCTATGTCCGGAACTGGGGCCAAAGACCAAATAGTAGAACCAAAAATATTCTTTGTGTTCTGGTCACTTAGGAAATTAGAAGGGTTGTAAGAGTGCTGTGCTAGGGAGCAGTGGCAGAGACCAATGTATGTGTTTTCTGTTATTTCACAAAGCAGCTCTTTTTGTTGTTATCATAATACAGCAAAACCTTGTATTTGGTCTTCAATTAAAATTTTCTAATAACTTGAGCGGTCCCTAATGTTTGATTTTGAATTATTGCTACAAAGGGGAGTTTTCTAAGAAATTAAATAGTATTGGAAGTAATTGCAATGAGATAGATTGCAAATGTTATGTTTAAAGTTAGAGACCCAGATTTCTGAGCACTTTAGAAACATTAATTTCCTTGACCACTTCAGGTTTCTTTTCAATTCTCATCTTCTGTGAATATGAGATGTCAGTTATAAAGCATTCTTAAATAATTGAACTATACAGGATGTGTTCTTCTAGAAGATATTTTGGTGAAGAGTGGACATATATTTTAAAAAATATTTTGCTATAATATAGTATAATATAATATAATATAATATATTACTAAATATTTAATATTTAGTAAAAATCCTTATGTTATTTCATTAGATTTCTGTGCTTTCTTTACCAGTTTAGGGACAGAACTATATAGTATATTGATCTTAATATCATTGTGACAATCTAATTTTACTCATTTCTTTAAACCCAGAGGAAAATAGACCACTGAGTTCTTAACCTTTCTGATGACTCCGTGAGCACCCACATTTGTCTAGCCTTTCTTAGATGTTTATCTTGCTATGCCATGTGCTTTTATGAGTGTTCAATATAAAGAGATTTTCACAGCTGTTGGAAGGAAGCCCTTAGATCCATATGAAAGACATATGACAAGCTTTGTCAATGGAGAATGTTAAGAGACATCTTTCAAACAGTCATTTGCACATGTATGTGATGGTTACTTACATATCTTAGTGTGTATGTCAGGTATTTAATGCAATATGCATAGACACGGCAACGATAAGAGGGAAATTGTGCTGCAGGATAGGCCATGATTTCTAAGTCCTCACTGCCCCAGTCTTCCAGGTGCCACCCAGCAAGCAGGAGCCTTTCCATCTCTCCATCTGTCCAGGAAGAGTGCTATAATCCTAGACCAGACTAGACCCTCCTCTCCTGATCTCATGCTGCATTAGGACATCGCCCTCTCCAAGTCTTACCATCATTCTTTCTCCCTAGCAATCCATCCATGAAACTTCTCACCTTCAGCCACTTTCAACACTTAACTTTCTTTTTTTTTTCTTAAGATTTGTTTATTTATTTTATTTTATTTATATATTTTTAAAGATTTTATTTATTTATTTGACAGAGAGAGATCACAAGTAGGCAGAGAGGCAGACAGAGTGGGGGGGGGGGGAAGCAGGCTTGCCACTGAGCAGAGAGCCTGATGTGGGGCTCCATCCCAGGACCCTGGGATCATAACCTGAGCCGAAGGCAGAAGCTTTAACCCACCCAGACGCCCCTGTTTATTAATTTTAGAGAGAGAGAGAGCAAGGGAGTGGGGGAGGGGTTAGGGAGAGAGAGAGAATCTCAAACAGACTTCCTGCTAAGCAAAGCCTGATGCAGGGAGGGCTCGATTCCAGAGCCCTGAGACCATGACCTGAACTGAAATCAAGAGCCAGACATTTAACCAACTGAGCCACCAAGGTGCCCCTCAACATTTAACTTCCTCACCATATTAGATTCAATCTACTGTGTCTGGATTTCAAATGCTGCCATAATTGACCTCAATCTCTGTATTCAGTCTTTTTTTTTCCCCCTAAATGCCTACGAGCTTCCCTGTTCATCTTTGGTTCCACCAATTGGCAAACATACCATGCTTCTTCTTCTTTGCGTGATTTTAGTTATGACTCCCTTTCTCCAGCTTTTCCAGAATGTATTTCTTATTCTTCACTTTATCAAAACCTATATATCCTCCAAAGTCCAACTTGATTCCTACCTTCATCATGTATCCCAAATCACTGTTTTCCTCACTTTGGAAGACAACACCTCTGTGCCACCAATTTAGGATTTATCTACTAATCGATTATTTTATTTTTTCAGGCGCACGTATGCTGCATAAAGTAAGAAATGCCTTTGAATGTTTGTTTTGATGATAATGATTCTTAAAATTGAAATTCATGTACATTTATGCTTATTAATCACAAACTTTTTATAAAATTTCCTAATGCCAGTTTTTTAGTAACTTTCTTAACATAAAATGAAGAAGTTGAATTGGGTGTCCCATCTTTAGAATATTTTCATGATTAAAATATGAACCAAATTTAAGAGTGCATAGTTTGTCATAGGTTTATGATGTCACAGGTATGTGATACATATAAAGTAGCAGTGTTTTCAAAAAGAACCCCATATCTCATTAAATCAAGTTTTGAATGTGAAGAGGAGACTACTTTGAGTAAAATAGAACTGAATATTTTTTCCTGATAAATTGTAGTTCTCTGTGCTCAAATCTGCATGGGCCACTAGGCCTGAACAAAAATATTTTCTTTAACTCAGACTTTTTAACAAAACAATATCTGAAACACTAGTCATTTTTATTTCTATCAACATTATCAATTAATCTAGCAGTACATTTTTATTAGAGTAGTCACAAAATTGTAACATCATAGAAAGAGCTCATATTGACTTTGAAAATAAGTTTTACTAGAATTTTAACATACTCAAGATCCTACGTCAGTATTTCACTTTGGTCTGTGTGATAGATTGGATTATTCCTGAAAATGTTCGCACCCTTCCCTCATCTCCACAGAAGTGTATTTTCTCAGACGTGGCCATATGACTTGTTTTGACCTCAGTGTTGGCGGTGTCTGCTCCCTGTGCTTGAGAAGTGTGGTCGTGCGCCTGCTGCTGGCCAGGGCAATTCGTGGTGTGTCATCCATGATGTGTCAAGAAGGGGCTGGTACCGTCTCTTAGGCTTTGCCATCCCCATGAGCAGAACTTCCCCTTGGATAGCCACTTCCTCTTGGTGACTGGGTGCCTGAGTAGGTATGTGTAGCTCAGACCCAGCCCAGTCTACAGAGAGGAATCAGGCTTAGCTGACCCAAAGCTTGAGTCAGGGGTGTTCACCTGTCTTGATCAAAGCTGACTTGAGGTACTCATGAGCATGAGGAACAAGATGCTTACTATTGTATGCCATTGGATTTAGGTGGTTTGTTCTGTAACACTATTACAGCATAACTAACTAATTAGCCTCATAAGACAACTGTATTTGTTATTAAATAACTTCTATTTGTGGCAGAAACTTTTTTAAAAATTATTTTATTTTATTTTTTCAGTGTTCCAAAATTCATTGTTAAGTTCCTTTCTGGGTTCCCAGACAGTCTCCCCCGCTGTGGAACAGTCAGACTGATGCTCATGATGCGTTGCTTGTCTGCAGCTGGTAGCTTCCTCTTCGGCATGCCCACATCTACTCCCACCGGCTGTTAGGTACTTACAAGAATAAACTTTAGTTGTGCTCAAACTTGCTGAGATAGTTGGACTTAAGTATTTTAATTAAATATTATGTAAATTAGTGTTACATGTCTCTGTAAAGACAGTTGTTTCTGGGAGACTTAGTGAAATGCTGGGGAAAAGATATTTTCCAAAATATTTCTGTCAAATTAGGCAGGTGAGATAACTGTAGGAGAAGAGAAAAAATTGTACATGTAGTAGTGGTTGTGTAAGTTTAATTGGCATTAAAGAATGCCTAACCTGGACTCATAGGGCTTGATTTATGTGTGCTGTATGTAAGAGCTGAAAAAGGCATTGGCCTTGTCAAATGATTGGTGAATACACATATTTATGTATTTTATGTTAAAAATTACATGTTTAAGTTATTATTTTTTACTTTAATTCACCTTTTTGATTAATTGACCAACTATTAGATTAAAGAGCTGCTTTGTTTGGGATATTCCACTGGAATTCACTGCTGTAACAAAAATGTTGGGACAGGGGCGCCAGGGTGGCTCAGTGGGTTAAGCCTCTGCCTTCAGCTCAGGTCATGATCTCAGGGTCCTGGGATCGAGCCCCACATCGGGCTCTCTGCTCAGCAGGGAGTCTGCTTCCTGCTCTCTTTCTCTACCTACTTGTGATCTCTGTCAAATAAATAAATAAAATCTTATAAAAACAATGTTGGGACATTCATGAAATGTTTTGACTCTATTTCTCGTGTTTGTGTTTCATTGTAACTCTGATAGGTCTTACATATAGGTCAGCATATATTTGGATGTTCTGCACATTTATAGAAGTTGCTGGGTCTCTTTGGATTTCCCAGATTCAATTTTAAGGTGGCTTTTTTTTTGGTTATTCAGTCTAGAAATACACATGTCCTCTGACTAATGGAAGTTGGAAGCTATAGTAGGTGGACAATTTCATATGTATGTATAAATAAAGATGTATAAATTTATATTCTCTATATATTCTTCATGAAGTACATGTGTATATATACATATACACTCATATGTATATACTTCATAAAGTTTATCTATCTGTATATACATATTTTCCCTATGTAAGCAAATTACAACCAAAACTGTGCGAATAAATGGAGGAATAAAAAAAGTGTGACTCAACAACTTAGTTTTGAATCCTGTTTGCACAAACTTAATTTGCAACATGTAATGATTCACATTAGGTCCTTCCGCCCATAAGTGCTAATTAGAAAAGGTGTGGAGAGGGGCACCTGTGTGGCTCAGTGGGTTAAATCCTCTGCCTTTGGCTCGGGTCATGATCCCAGGGTCCTGGGATCAAGCCCTGCATCAGGATTTCTGCTTATCAGGGAGCCTGCTTGCCTCTCTGCCTCCTTGTGATCTCTGTCTGTCAGATAAATAAATACATAAATAAATAAATAAATAAATAAATAAATAAATAAATAAAGTATGGAGATAGAGTGAGGGATTTTTTTTCTGGAGACCAGCCCATCTCAGGGGACAGTCTGTCTCCAGTATGATAAGGATAGTAATGTTTGTTGAATAAGTGTGCCCTGTTTACTCCTGCGCATTTCCATCTTGGGTGGCTTCTTGTCCTCTCTGGTTGGGTACTGTTGGATTCTAAGAACCATAGTCATGCCAGGAGACGAGGAAAGGAAAACAATAGGTCTGAATTAGGACATGCGTGTACCAGGTGGATGAAATCCTAGCATGAGTAGTATAGAGGTAGGTCCAAAGAAAAGTAATACCATTTAAAATCATACTACTGGGGTGCCTGGGTGGCTCAGTGGGTTAAAGCCTCTGCCTTCGGCTCGGGTCATGGTCTCAGGGTCCTGGGATCGAGCCCCACATCGGGCTCTCTGCTCAGCGGGGAGCCTGCTTCCTCCTCTCTCTCTGCCTGCTTCTCTGTGATCTCCGTCTGTCAAATAAATAAATAAAATCTTTAAAAAAATAAAATCATACTACTGTATCTTTTATAAGATACAGTAAGACTTTTGTAAGACTTTATGCTCTGCATAAGATGACCTTAGGGTATTCGGGTTTGTCAAAATATCCATCAGGGCCCACCTGCCTCCTGTCCCTGGTGTGACCCTCCCCAGTGTATGGCTCAGCCTCTCCCTTGGCTAGATCACTGCTGAGGCCATCATGCCCTTCTTAGATGCACAAAGGCAAACGTAGGTTTGTTTACAGACAAAACTTTAAGATACTGAGGACACATCATCTGTCAGAAGTAAGTGGGAACACAGATAGCTGTTGACATTTTTGGGGAGAATGTAAAGAGGATATTTAACATGAAGGACATGTAGATTCTGTCCAGAACTTACACCAGTCCATCTCAAATGGGAAGAGTCAACTACAGTTCTCCATAATGGGGGTACTTCATTGTCTTTGAAATCGGTTACCGTATTTTGTACATTCAAGCAGTTTAATATCCTTTGTACGTATCCCTTTTTGTATATTCCTGACGCCTTGCTTCGGGCCATTCTTACTTTTTTCCTGGAGATTACAGGAGCTCTCAAGGGCGTCTTTCCTGCTTCGGTGTATCCCCATCTGTCATTGCCGTAAGTGTGGCCTCTCTAAATCACAGATTTGACCATGTTCCTGTTTTGCTTAAAATCTTTCAGAGTTTCTCATAACTGCCTCCATGATGGAGTCAAATCCCTGCGATGTAGCTTTCCAGACTACTTATGATGTGGTTCTTGTCCGTCCCTTGAGCTTCATCTTGGTTCAGCCACTCCCTCAGCCCAATGAACACACCCCTTTGATCTCACCTGACCAAATTACTTGAAGTTCCTGGAAGCTATCGCCCTGTTCTCTGCCCATGAATCTTTGTCCATACTCTTCCTGGTGCCAACACTGCCTTCCCTTTCCTATTAGTTCGCTTTTATTTTTTCTTTAAAACTCAAGCCTATTGAAAATATGCATGTTCTCTTTGACCTAATTAAGTCCACTTCTAAGAGTTACTTTTAATGAAACAAATATTTATCTGTAAATATGTTTATTGCAGATATTTATAATAGCAGAAATACTGTATTTGAAGAAACTTAAATATCCAATGGCAGAGTAAATACAATGCAATATTGCATAGCTATTAGATTTATATTTTCGTAGATTTTTGATAACATAAGAGAAGACCTATAAGATAATATTAAATTAAAAGCACCTGAAGCACAAACACATGTATATGTATTCTCATTTATACATCTTAGTGTTTATTATACTTCAGAAGGAAGAAAAGAGAGAGATTGCAAAATATCACTAGCAGAAGTGCTGCCTGGCTGGCTCTGTTGGTAGAGCATGTGACCCTTGATCTCAAAGTTGTGAGTTCAAGCTCCACATTGGGAGTAGAGATTACTTACAAAAAAAGAAAAGAAAAGAAAATCACTGAAAGGAAATAATCTTAAAATTAATAGAAACTCTTTGGGGGGTAGGATTGTTTTCTTTTTTCTTTATAATTTTTTTTTATGTTTTCCAAGTTTCCACAAGGCTATGTATATTTTACAATCAAGAAAACATTTCTTTTTTTTTTTTTTTAAGATTTTATTTATTTATTTAACAGACAGAGATCACAAGCAGGCAGAGAGGCAGGCAGAGCGAGAGAGAGAGAGAGAGAGAGAGAGAGAGGAGGAAGCAGGCCCCCCGCGGAGCAGAGAGCCCGATGCGGGGCTCGATCCCAGGACCCTGGGATCATGACCTGAGCCGAAGGCAGAGGCTTTAACCCACTGAGCCACCCAGGCGCCCCGAGAAAACATTTCTAATTAGGCACAGTGCAAATGGGTTCGGGGATCCTCCCACCTGGGAATCTTACGTGAACTACCTACCAATCTCTTCAGAAGGCCTAAGTCTTAAATTACTTTTTCTCAGTGCCCAGCACAGTAACTGCTTTGGGGTGAGTGCTCAATCAAAGGTAAATGAATCGATAAACGTGAAATGAAGCTTCTTCTGGAGTTAGGCAGACACACTAATCACTCACTGGGCTGCTGTGTGATTACAGGAGACCTGGGAGAAGGGTTTCTTTGTCTGGATTACTCCTTTTCCTAGAATTTAAACTAGCATCTTTACATTCAGGGGTCCTACTCTTCAAATCCCCACTCCCCACGCTTTGACCCGTATACACCATGCCCCTTCTTTCGCATCTGTTTCAAATGTCATCAGCTCCTTGAAGCTCTTCCTTGTGTCTCTTCTCTGATGAGAGATTTTAAGTCTCTTTGGCAAGACTCCTTGTCTCCTGCAATGTATAAGTCATTTTTGCTTGTACCTTCTCTGTTACGAGACTTGAAGGATCCTCAAGGATAAGAAGCATGTCTTGTTTAGATGTCAGTATTCAACAGTACCTGATGATGTATTTGCACATAGCTGGTACTCTGCAAGTGATCATTACCTTGTATCACCAATTCTGCCTTATGAATTTTTCTCACTTGGGCCTTCCCTGACCTGTCAACTTAAAATCGCAGACCTTTCTTTGCCTTGAAATTGTACATGTCTCAGATCTGGTTTTTATATTATTTTATTTTGCTATAAAGTGATCATCATCAGAATCAGATATAGTAAATAGTTTGCTTATTTCTTTATTATAACTTCCAGTAGGTAATAGAGATGAATATTAGTTTTGTTAACACTGTATCCCCAGAGCCTATGACTGTGCCTGGCTCATAAGGTATCCAGTAAATATTTGTGGGATAAATAGTTGAGGGATAAATAAGTTCAGTTCCGTAACTCAACAACAGGTACTAAATGCTTACTATTTGTAAAGCATGACAGAAAGAACATCAGATAACTCAAAGATGACAAAACATGGCTTCTCATCCACAGAATTATTTGTCAGTCTCATTTAAGAGAAGACCTGACGCAGCATGAACTTTGGTAAGTGCATGATAAAATGATCGACCGTGTCCAGGGGGAGTCTGAGGAATAGAAGACTTGGCGCCCACTCGCCGTATGTGTAGTGGCTTCTTGAAGGCTGTGAAACAAGAGTTGAGTCTCAAAACATGGATGAGATCTGGAGAAAAGTAGAGAAAAAGGTGGACATGTAGATGGTCAGAGTGAGAAAAGCAGGAGCTGGTGCAATGAATTTTGAAGACAGTAAAGAGGTGATTTCTCGTACTCATAAAAAAGGGGATGGCAAAGGAAACAGTTTGGAATTTTAATTAAACTCACGTGCAGCCCTGTGGATACTGAGCAAGGCAATATTGTCAAGTCTTGGGAGAGGTAATTTGTAGTGAGGAAGAGCTGGCTTCGGGGGGAGGTACAGTGAACAGAGACCCCTTGGGAATCTACTGAAATCCACCTAATGTTAATTGATTACGGGCTGGATTTGGTGGCTGTGGGTATTATATACGTGAAACTTGACAGTTTGCCACGTAAAGTGCTCCAAAGAGACATTTTCAAGACAGAACCGGTAGAACTCTGCTCCTTGCTCTGTTTCTTCATTTGAAGAACAAGAATAGTAATTCTGTTTAGCTTAATCTAATGAAGCTGTTAAGAAAATATAAATTAATCCTAGTTCAACATTAACTTGTTTTGTGTGAAGGTAGGTAATCTCAGCATTGAACCAGACTTCAATGACTAGCTCTGTCTTTTACCCATTGCATTGATCTGAAATTTACAATCTGATTTCACTGCTGCAAAATAAGCCAGTCAACATGCCTATTCTTGTTTTATAGATGAGCAAACAAAGGTATAGAGGTTGAATGATTGCTCTATCCTCACATAACAATTAAGTTATAAGGCTGGTTCTGGAACCTGGTCTTTGGGATCCTATTTGCGTGCAAATCCCAGTTCCGTGCTCTGTCTACAAGCTGGACTCATTCTCTGGGAAATCATCTTGGTGTTATCGCCCCAGAAAAGATCATACCAGTAACCATTTTATTCCTATTAAAGCAGAATAAAATCTGAGAGTTACTTATCAGTAGCAAGCTTTGCCCCTGAGTTGAGAGGCAGTCAGGTTTTCTACTTGACATGTAGTTTGGAGTATTATCAAGTTCATGAGTCAAAATTTTTGACATGAAACCTCCACCTCCAGCATTAAACCTTAAATCATTTTCTAAAGCATTCTCAGTGCTGTGAGAGTCAGGTAAGCCCCATTCTATCAGGACACTGACTCTGTAACACCTCGATTCTCTACTCATTAGTTTTCATAGTTTGGGTTTCATAGGTTTTTAGCCAGCAGTTCAGTGAATGCCTTGAAGAGTTGAATCCAGTTTTCTTCTGCAGCTTGTACAGTTAATGATGGCCTGTTCACTTGAATAAGCTTCTGGTCTAACCTTCCATTCAGGAACAGCTAAGTGATGTACTTCTCCTACCCCTTGTCACTGAGATTGGAATCCTGGTGCTTTCTGGAAGTTTTTGTTAAAATGACCTTGCAAAAAGTGAGAGCCCTGGGGTGAATTGATATGTTATTCATTCGTCCATGCCTTTATTCCTTTATTTCAGACTGTTTATTGGGCTGGTCCACCTGGAGGGGCAGGAACTAGACACAGACCTTGCTCTAAAGTAGCTTAAAGACCAGAAGGGATGATAAGGCCTCTTCCTTGAAGCCTCTACTGACCCATCTGAGCAGATGGTGTTCTTTGTGTCTTGGGACACAAAAGGTTTTTTGGGACATTGTGAAATCCCATACCCTCTTATATTGCATGTCTATACCGCTCTGTCTCTGGGGGTGCCCTGAGGGCTTGGAGCAAATTCTGTTCATTTATTTCTACCCCCCTAGTACCCAACATAACACAGGGTAGGTTTTTAATAGCCATGTGGTGGGTAAATAAATAAGTAAGTAAATAGGAAAGTTAGGTGCCGGATAACTCTGGGAGGATGGTAGAGGAGGTGGCGTTTGAGCTGGCTTTGAAGGATAGACATATGGAAAGGGCTGTGGCGAGGGTGGGGTGGGAGGCCTCACAGCAGTGGACATAGTATGTCAACCATAGGGAAATGGGAAGGCATCAAGCCTCTGTGATCCCAGAAGTGATTCCTTTTGGATGGACTGTGGGGTCCACAAAAGTAAGAACATGGAAATAGTGCTGGAAAAGGAGGTTGGGGCTGACACGGGTTTTGCAGAGGAAGCCATGAACAGGCTGTGATGTTGTTGCTCACGGGCCTTTGCACCACCTGTAAAGATTCCATCTCTTGGGTTTTAAGGTAAAGAAAGGTAAGGAGAAGAATGGGAATATCATGCTATGAGGATTTGAGCCTGGAAAATCCTTCCCGTAGCTTGGGACTGGGTATAGCTAAGATGGGAAACTAGCCAGGGCTCTTGGAACAGGCCCATCTTACCATAGGGTTCTGTGTATTGTTTTTAGTTGTTGATCCCAGGGCCCACTGTGCTTGAACAAACTTGTACTGGACTTTTTTAGATGAACTTTGCAGAAGCTGAATACTAGGAGGATTTCCTTGCTCTACCCCTTAGCTCTTTGCCCGCACTTTCAAGCATAGTACTTCAGCTGTTGTCCTAGGAATGCCTGCAGGTCAGTCTTCTTCACAGATGGCTGCAACTGGCTGCTGTTCCTTCATTTTCCCAGATGGAGCGTGGTGCTGGCACATGGAGGAAACTCTATAAATATCGTCTGAGGAGAATTGAACTGCTGAAATATAGCCAAAGATAGTATTACCTTGGGGACATCAGAAAACAGGAGGTTTCATCTAGATTAGAGTTAGATGCTCATAGCCCACGGGTTATAGAATTTTCTATTAGGAAAATAATATTACAGGTATGATCCTCCTGGTTTCTTTATGCAGTGAGACTGGGAGGGAGCAGAAGCTGGCAGGCAGTAGGCTCTCATCGAGTTAGTGGATATCTCTGGGACACAAATTAGGGAATATTTAGGAAAGTTGAGGTTGCCTGGTGAAGTCAGAGATGGATGTCTTCCATTTTTAAGAAGGTGGGAATGGGAGAGTGTAGAGTAGAAGGTAGGAATGGGAGGATGTAGAGTAAGACAGGTCTGTGGGCTCTCTTATGAATTGCATGGGCACGGCTAAGATTACAACTTCTGAAAACACATCCAGTCTGTTTTTCTTATTAGGCACTCATGTATGCATCTGCAGCTTTTACTAAGGGCGGGTGGTTATCTGTTAACATGCTGGTATAATAATAATAATAATAATAATTATTATTATTATCATTATTATTTATTTTACCAAATGGTTAGACTTTCTAGGATGGACAGTGATTGACTGTGCTGCCAAGCTTTTATGTGTGGTGGAAGGTGAGGAGTTAGGATACTGGGTAGAAGGAAGACGCGTTGCAGATTGACAATTGCTGACCATGTTCTGTTCAGAGGGTCACCCCCTTCTCGCAGCTCCAGGGAAGCTCATTCGAGGTATCTGCTCAAGTGGCTGATCATCTGTGTGACATCTGGGGACTGGCAGTTAGTTCTCCTCTGTTTTTATGAAATTATCTATCTTCGCCAAATTTGAAATTATTTCCTTTATACTTAGGGGAAAGCAGTATTCTTGGCAGAAGAATCCTATCTGGTTCTGTTGTGCATGTCAGTGTTTTGTCTCCTAGAGGAGTCATTTGCATATTTATAATTCAGTGCCAAAATTAAGAAAACGATCTTTCTAATCACTTATGTATTTTTGTATGTGTGTTTGAGACAGTAGAGGATGGAAATGGTGACGTAACTTATTTGGGGGAATCTGTGTTTTGTTTTCTAGAATGCTCCACCTTGCTTCCCTTCCCCTCCTCGCAGGAGAATGGGTGTGGTGGGCAGGATGGCAGGCAGTGGGTAAACAGCTTGGCAGCACTCTTGAGTGCCACTGCTAATGCTCTTCCCCAAGATGAGAGTGTTGGCAAAAATTACTGCTTAACAGCAGCGTGACTCCCCTCCACTCCCTGGAGACTGACTGCTTCTCTTTGCCGTTGGCTCGGGGCTTTAGATCAGAGACGGTTCCTAATGGGAAACTCTCCCCAGTTTTGGCAGTGGGGAATACACATTGCTGGTGATGCTTTGTCATTCCAGAAGCTGATTGATTGTAGAGATTCAGTATGCAGTGTCTGTGGATTGGAAAAATTCAGGGTTCAAGACTGTTTTATCGACTTCTAGGCAGGCAATCACGGCCAGTGACAGGATCAGCCCAGGGTTTTTGATTATTCTAAATCTCATGTCGCAGAAGCCTGGATAATCTAGCAGTGAGTGATGAATGTGAATGCCCAGATCCTGGAAATAGCTTTGAGAAACCGTCCCCTATCCGCACAGAGGGAACTTATGACTCCATTTGTTCATGGGGTCCTTTGTGTAATCAGCAAATGGTTACTGGATTGGAGTGGGTCGTGTTATTCAAATATAGAATGTGTTTTGGGGTAGCTCTTTTCCTGAATGACCACACTTGAATTAGCAACAGTCTCTGAAAACTAGTTCATTTCGAAAAGCCTCCCTCTTCCCTTGTCTTAATAATACATAAAACACTTAGGACCTGGTTATGAGCATTTTACTGTAGTAATAGCATAGGAGAAAAAAATCAGCCATTTTTTGGTTATGCAAGAAGAGCTCATTTGCCTTTTGCTATTAAGGCTCATGGCATCTGTTCTAGAGAAGCTGCTCCTGGCGGTTTGGACTTCATTAGGGGGCGTAGCCTGAAGTACTCAATGAATCAGACTGTGACTTCAAGTTGTCTTGTTACTCCCTCTTGAGCAAAAGGCCATATGTGAAGAATTCTGATTACAGCTCAGATCTTTGGCTTTAAGAAGTTGCCCTTTGAGCTCACTCTGTAAATACTGATTAGTTGCAAACCTTCAATTTTGGTCCTTCACCACCCAGAATGGTGCCTGGGTAGTGGAGAAAAGTGCTTTTCCCACTGCAGAAGCACTTTAAACAATAGATTCTTTTGCGGGGAGACGAAAATAGGTTTCCTATTGTTCGAATGGGTGTTTTAAGTGCTTTGCAGGTGTATCTTAGAGAATGGAGGTATTTATTTTTAATGAGACGAACTGAAGAATAAAAACAATCACAGCCTTGGAGAATTGCAGATCAAAGCTTTTTTCATTATAAAACAAATGAAGGCCTCCATCCTAGGAGCTAGTAAATTCATTAATTTTTAATAGAGGAATAGGCTATAAATGGTAATTTAATTCTTCAGGGAGAAGATCATTTAAGTGGTGTTTAAAAATCTACATACTTAGGTGGTTTAGAGTGAAAACCTGCTGTGCTATCTAAGGTAGCAAATGTATAGTGTGGTTCAGAAACTTGTTCAGAAACACTAAGGGTCCTTTATAACTGTTCTCTTTCTACTGAGTGTACAGTATAATACGGCGTACTATAGCCGTATTTAGCTCTTCTTTTGGACCTGGGTTTCCTATCTTGCTGTTTGGATCAGAAATGCCTCTGTTGAGAAGGAGAATCGTGTGCAGAAATGGTAAGCCAACCCCAAACCTTCCAAATCTCCTATTTCACATTGTTTTCACATTGGCCAAGCTCCCTCTTCACCCTTCCAAATACTTGTGCTCCTCTCTCTAAGAGATCCTCGAGCCTTCTTTCTTTTAATTTTCCCGTCAGCAGCCGTGATCTTTATTTAAGAAGCAAGCCCTGCTTTCCATGAGTTGCCTTGTTGAATTGACTTTTCTAAGCTGCTGGTTCTTGGGACCGTTGACTCACGTGCGCAGCTTCTCCAGCCTTGCGGGGTCGGCTTGGAAAGAGCCCGTTGGCTTGGAAGTCCCCCATGTGCCGGGGTCCGTGGAATGGGGGGCATTTGTTAAAGCGGCCTGATTGTGGGGCCATTTGGCAAGCACAGAGGAGCCGCAGAACAAATGAGTTGTCTCAGATAGAGACGCGCATGGAGGCAGGCATCTGTAAGGCAGAATCATCGCTGGGCTGAGAAATGCCTCTTGGGAAATGAGATGAATTGTGAAGTCAAAGATATGTTTTCGTAGTGGAGTCCCTGAGGCCCTCCAGTTTTGTCTCCTGTTTTGGAGATGAGGAAACAGTGGCCCAGAGTGCTTAGGGCATCCCTGGAGCCTAGAGCTAACTGGTACCCACGTCCGCTTCTTGCATCTCCTGTCCTTTAGCTTGGCATTTTTCCTTATGTGTACATTTCCTCGTCTTAAATCTTTCCTGGAACAAGGCAGCACCTAAAGAAGTGAACGAATTCATGCATTCTGTGTTTTAACGTGTTCGTTCTTATCAATCTGCTTGTTTATCTGTATTATAAATGTGCACATGTTTGCCTATCTTGCTTGCCTTCTGTCCTCTACCCGTCCAACTTGAAATCGCAGGAAGACGGGAACCTTGTTTAAATGAGAACAAACCTACAGCGTCTAAGATTCCATCATGTGCCTGTGATTTCTCAAAAAAAAAAAAAAAAAGTCCTTAGGGCATGAGTATCATAAATCAGGTATTTGCATTTTTTCTTTATTTTCCACTTGCTTTATTTTCCATTTGCTGGACCACACCAGGTTAGCTCTTTGGCGAAGGGTGGCTGGTACCCCGTGTTACAGCCTCCTTTTCTGTTCCTTGGGAATGTGCTGACACCTCTATCTCAGAACTGTTGGAGCCTGAATAATAATCTGCTGTAAGCTTCAGCCCCGCTCACAGGGTTTAGGAGTCAGAGGGTTAGGTCAGGCCCTGAGGCAGAGGTGCAGGGACATGGAAACAATCACCCATAGCCCTTCTGGGGTCCCTCCAGGAGCCTGCGTTCTCTAAATGATCTCTTTGGTGAATAGTATTTGAAAGGTTAATCCTGCAGGTCCTACTCCTGGGCTTGTCAAGGTGGGGAGAGGCCATTTCCCCTGCCTCTTACCTGTGTTTTGTTCTAGGCTCAGGCTTGGGGGCCCATTTCTGGCTCTTCTGATTCTGAGCGGAAACTTCGGTTGCACTGTCTCTTTCTCACATCGTTCTCTGCTTTCTATTACTTCCTAATGGCATGCATGTGTGTTGTAATCTCTCTCATCATTAAGAAACATCCTTCATTTGATTTCACATCTCCCTGCAGACACTGCCTCATTTTATGCTCCCCTTTTCAGTAATACTCCATAAAAGCATTGCTTATCCTTCTTTCCCTCACTTTCTTTCCATCTGGATTCTCCTAGCTCCAAGCCGGTCAGGTTTTTGTCCTCATCACTCCACTGGAACTATTCTTGGCTGTGTCATCGAAGGACATACTGGTTTTCCTTTCCAATACTCTGCACAGTCTTTCTCGGCATTCTTGGCTGCTGCCTTTTGGAGTCTCCCGGTCCCCCTTCTCACTGACCACAGGAATGCCCTGGGATTAGCTATCGAACGTCTTCTCTTCTTCTTCTTCTTCTTTTTTTTTTTTTTTTAAGATTTTATTTATTTATTTGTCAGAGAGAGAGCACACAAGCAGGCAGAGTGGCAGGCAGGCAGAGGCGGAGAGAGAAGCAGGCCTCCCGCCGAGCAAGGAGCCCAATCTGGAGCTCGATCCCAGGACTCTGGGATCATGACCTGAGCCAAAGGCAGCGGCTCAACCGACTGAGCCACCCAGGCATCCCATCGAACATCTTCTCTTTTAAAACAAGACTCACTCACATAGTAATGTCCTCCAGTCACGTGGCTTATAATGCCATCTGGCTAAATGCTAAGAGCCTAAATGACTCTCCCTCATGCTCCATACTCGTATACTCAGCGGTTTATTCGATGTTCACATAGGCTCTCTATAGAGCATCTACAGCTTCACATGCCCAGGATGGGTCTCCTGGTCTTTACCCCACCCTCTCTGTCTTCTCCTGCCATCTTCCTTGTCTCATCTCAAGGATGGCACTGCTCAGAGTCTCCATGGTATAGACATACTACAGTATGTTGTAAATAATAGTTAATTCTATCTAATTGTAATATATTACAAATATAATTAACCGGTTTGCTGGCTTCAGCATTTCTTTGCTGAGGTCTGTTTTTAACACTTCACTCACTAATATTGCTAAACATTGGTCCGATCTTATCTTTCCTCTGCACCAAACACTAACGGCTTCCTTACCTAACTTCAAAAAGACTCTGCAGAATCTGTTGCCTTGTTTTTCTCTGACTTATCTATACTATTCTCTAGCTTGTGAACTCTCCGTGGCACTGCCTTCATTCTTGTTCCTTGAGCACACCAGCCTGTTCCCCCTGGAGACCCTTTCGCTACATCAACCTAGTGTCCTTTTCCCCCTACATATCTACATTCTCACTCCCTTACCTCCTTCAGATATTCATTCAAGTGCGGCTTTCTCAGTGACCACTTACCTGAACAGCCTATTGAAAATTTTCAGCTGCCCACAGAGCTGCCTGCCACCTTTTACTGCCCCCTTTCTATACTCCTTATTATCATGTATGTTTGGCTCTTATCTTCATTTCTTTTCATTCTCCCTCTCCTAGAATGGAAACCCCTTGGGGGCAAAGATTATCATCTGTTGTTTGTTTGATCCTGTGCCCTAGCTACTTAATGGTGCTTGACCTATAATAAGCCATCAGTACACAAATGAATGAGTGAAAGCTTTCCAGCAAAATCTGCCTTTTCCTGGCCCAAAGGCTGTTTTCTGTGGTGTTGGTATTTAATGAGAGATATTCCAAGCTTACCAGCAGAAGGAATGGATTTACTTTTATGCCTTTCTTCAGCAGCACACAAGCCACGTCAGAACACCAATGTGATTTCTCTTGTGTAACTAATCAGAGAATTTTCACATAATTACTGTAGTGACCTTATAAATACTCACTTGAAAGGCTTGGACTTGCAAAGATATATGAGAAGCAGGATGCCCCTCAGCTGTCTTCTTAAGGAACCATAGCAAAAATATCTAACATTTCCTCTGGGTCATGTTTTGCTAAATGCTTTTTTTATCTCTCTCTGTGTCTCTCTCCCTCATACACAAACACACACACATCTGTGAGGCACGTGGGTTTTTTCTCCATTTTGTACATGAAGACTCTGAATTTTAGAGGCTTACTTAACTTGTCAAGTTCAAAGTTTAGCAGGTGGCCAAGTCAGGAGGTGTCTGACCCACTCTGCTCTGCTGGAGACATTGACTCCTCAGGTGATCACTGAGGGTATCTTTCCTCTCTCACCAGAAGGGTGCTTCTGTGTTTTTATGGGGGCCTCGTGCTTGCACTTGGAAAATCAGTTCCAGCCAGGAGGGTAGAGAGGGGGCAGGGTGAGGATAGTACGTACCCCTTCCTCAAGGGTTAGGACAGTATGCAATCCATACTCTCAGCTTTGGGGCCCAGGTCTGTGCTTCAGGCTGGGGTCGTGGGGGCGGGGTGGAGAGGAACATTAGCTAGATAGAAATCCAGATGGAAAAAGGAACCTAGAGTCTCTGTTTTTCCTGGACCGGAATATAGGGGGTGCAACTTCCTCTGTCTGGACCAAGAAATTTGGTCTAAATGCATATTCCGCTTTGATAGCCAAAAGTTATTTCTGCTTCCCTAGATCTAAGCCACAGAGAATACCCTGGTGTATTCTGATAATTCCAAAATCTGAGGATTTTGGAGCTGAAAGGGACATTAGAGACTGCTCAGCACTTCTCTTCCCACGTGTGCTCCAGCCGTGACGAAGGCATGCACGTTCTCCAGCCCGTGGTTCTCGTTGTCACCCTGGGCCTTGGCGTGCTCTGCCCTGTCTCCTAGCAAATTTTCCTTCCATGTCCCATGGCAAACTCAAGTTGCGCTTTAAGAATTAGCCTGGGATGGAGAATACAATTGAAAATTGGCAATTATTTTTTCTAGAGTAAGTAAGGACCGTTAGCAGTATCATGGTTGACTTTTACATTTTCAGTTTATTCCCTGAAACGAAATATCAGTTTGTGGAAGTGATACTCTATGTGCATGCCATCACAGGAAAATTTGGTGCAACTTTTAATCCCTCGTATTTATTACAAGGCAGCATTTAACCATGGATGTGAAACGCCGACAAGTCTATTTATTAACGCATATCAATGGCTTGTAATTAAAGCACAGACTGTTTGGTTAAACAAATTCTTAGATTAATAATAAACAGAAGAATAATTTTTAAAATATGCCAAGTGTGTATCTCTAGCATAAGGGTGTCACTATATTATATGTATTTATCAATATTATCCTTAGGGAGAAGAGGGGGTTAGGTTATTTTTTAATGAATCCAGATGTCCAGAACTGCATTTTCCCTCAAATTTAAACATACCTCCAGTGGTAGTTTTAAAGCTCGGGCTGTTGAACATGACTGTGGGGATGTTAAGTGAGGTGAGACAGCTGCTTTTGTCTGTGAGGAAACTTAATTTGTGTGACACTTGCCTTCTGTCTTCTAGAAAATTAGCATGCATAGTTTTAAAGCACAGAATGGAGATGCTACAGTGTTTATTAAGCAAATCCCCCTTATGTCTGTGCATGTGTATGGAGGTCTGTGTAAATGGTTTAAGACTGTACTACGTATGGCAAATATCTATGCACCTGAGGTGACACTTTTATTTAAAGGGAACGCATAAGTGGCAGGAGGTGGGCAGTAGGAAAGAAGGGACCTGACATTTATTGAGAGTCTCCTATATACCTGACAGTGGGTTAGATGCATGCTTTGTGCTCAGGGGGGGCATTTCTTTCTGAACTCCCAGATCAAAGGTGTTTTTAAGAAGGACAGAGTGATGGAGCTGACATCTGGAACACTTCTGGGTAAAATCAGCTTCCGGTGACCTGAACTGATGGGGGAGAACAGCAATTTGGGAACAGTGGCAGGTGATTTCCCAGGACATTTTTGGTTTTCTGAGAGAGGGTCCGGTCGAAAGCAGAGATGAGGGTAAGGCCCTGGAGGAGGGATGAGGGCTCACTCTCTTCTCTGTTCTTGCAGGAGGGAGGGAGCAGCTGGGAGGTTGCTGGGCAGGCTATCAGTCTTTTCTTTGGGAAAGTCGACAGCCTTTACCCCGTGTCTGTTTTCTTTTTTCCTTTCTCTTAATTCAAAAGTAATTCAATTATTTGTTGAAAATTCAGAGACTATAAAGCAGATTGTAATTATCCCCATCACTACCTGACCCTGATGTAACGACTGTTATTTTGAAGTGGAGAATAAAATGTTGCATAAATGATTTTTTCCTTATCAAATTTGAATATACAGCATGTACCCTTTTACCTTAACATATTAGCTATCAGTTTTCTTAATTGAGCAATTAAAAAGTAATGACCGGAGAGTGATAGCACCAAAATGGTGAAATACATTGTTCCCGACTTCATTGCATTTCAAGAGCAACTAATAACCGCTCAGGAATGTGATACCATTGAGAGAATCCTAGAGCATGGGGGTGGGGGGGTAGGCTGAAGCTCCCCACTGTAGACACCCAGACAGACTTCATTAGAAGGTAACAGAAACAGCTTCACGTTGACCACACTGCCCCTCCCCCAAACCAGTGCAGCACCAGGCAAAGAGATTGCCCCCGAGCCTCTGGCTCCTCCAGGGGAAAAAAAGAACTGGAGAGGGGCAGGGGGGACAACCAACTCCTGGCCTCCAGCATTGGGTTTGCTTTGTGTCAGCCACTACTCTGATCTTGCACCATGGAGATTGCAGGGGAATCTTCAGGAACAACCATTGGAAATCTGACTGTGACAGAGAAGGGATGGGAGTGAGAGAAGGGGCATGGCGCTTATAAAAACCAGCACATGGGTCTTGGCAAATGTGATTCGCACCTGAAGTACCCAAGTAGTAATCGCAACCAGTGGTTTTACTCATCTGCAGAACCAAGTTGGGAGCTCACTCTGACCAAGAAATTTGGTGGGGTGCAGATCTGCCTGATTCTGATCCTTGAATAAGTTTTGCCAGCCCTACAACCTGGTTTGTCCACACCCAGACAAGGAGCTGAATTACAGCCTTACCCCGTGTGGAGAGTGTCTTCCAGCCCCATCTTCTACCAGAAAGGCTGGTGACAACTGGAAGCTGTGTGGCCTGGTAATGATCCAGCCAAGAAGTGGGTGGGTAGAGCTGATCACCCCCACAGCCAAGCTGATAGCAGGCATGGTTGGTCCCTGTGTTATGCCCAAGCAAGGGGATTAATTCATAGCCATAGCTGTGGGTAGCTCCCATCCCCTTCCAACCAGAGAAGCTGTTTGGGAAATTGCGACTAGCCGGAGTGGTCCCTCCATTCCCTTCCCAGGCAGAGAAGCTGAGACAGCCCTATCCTCTGTGGAGAGTTTTGTCCAGCTCCATCTGACCAGGAGGGCTGATGACAACTCCTGGAAGCTGTGCAGCCTGGCAGTGTTTCTGAACCCAGGGAAGGGCAGGTGGAGTCAATAGTTTGCAAAGGAAAGCCAGTGACCCTCTTCAGCCAAGGAACTTCGGGTCTGGATCGACTTAAGACAACAAAGACCTTCGCTGGCTTCGGAACAGTTTCTCCCACTGCACCCAGGCAGGGAGTCTAATTTGTAGCCCCACTCATTGCTGATGAGAGCCTTAAGCCTGTCTGACCAGAGAACCTAAACAGAGAATATGGGAAGCTGCTCATTCATAGTCCTACATACAGTGGCACTTGAACAGACAGCAAAACTCATGACTTCCTTTATTTGCAAGGCAAAATCAGTGATCTCACCTGATCAGTATATTGAGTACACACTCTAGCCTGATTGGGGCTCCCAAACAGTGAGCTGTCTGAGTTCTGGGTCCCATTGTGTTGCCTACTAGAGAAGGGAAGGTAATTCATAGACCTAACTATTGTTGAATATAGTACCCAGTTCCAACCATCTAGTAAGCCTGATCAAAGGATCCATTTTACTATAGAGCCCATTGTACGTCCTCATTTGGGTAGGGAATCAAACCAACAGTCCTATCCAACCAGCTGTTCTCAGCTGAATGTGCACTTCCCCAACCCCATCCTCAGAATTCAAACAGTTGTCTCACCCCAAAATAGACCATAGTAGCATGTCGCACCAGTCCAAGGATGTTACCAACAGACACACTGAGAAACCCAAACCAAGTTGACTGGTGAATCGTTGTCTCTGCCAAAGCAAATCTACAAAGTCTAAAAGAAAAGTCTGATTACTCATATGCACAAATATCAATGTAAGAAATCCGTGATCACAAAAAATTAGGTAAATATGGCATCATCAAAGGAAACTAATAAAGCTCCAATAGCTGACCCTGAAGAAATGGAGATTAGACAAAGAATTCAAAATAATCCTCTAGAGAAAGTGTAATGAACTACAAGGAATACACAGGTAACTTGTGTTTTGGAAAACACAAGGAAGGAGAGGAAATTTGGAAAACAACGTACGAACAAAACAAGAAGTGTGACAAGGAAATAGCAACTATCAAGTATATAAACACTAACATAGAAATCCTAGTGTTGGAAAAAAATGAACTGAAGAATACAATAGAGTTTCAAAGATAGACTCAACTATGCAGAAAAAGAATTGGTGACCTGGAAGGTAAGACTTTAGAATAACCCTCAGAGGAACTCATTACACTGAGTGGAACCAAAACAAACAAACAAGCAAACAACAACAACAACAACAAAGAGTGAAAAAGCCTCCAGAATTATGGAACACAATGAAAAGAAACAATGTTTGCATTATGGGAATTGCAGAAGAGAAGAGGAAGTAAATGGACAGAAATTATATATAAAGCAATAGTACCTGAAAATTTTCTGTGTTTGGGGACAGAAATGAACATCCATTTCTATGAGGCCCAAAGGATGTCAAATATATTGAGCCCGAGTAAGGCTGCATCAAGGCATTGTAATTCAGTCATCAAAAGTCAAAGACAAAGAATTTTAAGAAGAGCAAGAGAAAAAAGAGAGAAGTTACATACCAGGGAACCCCCACAAGAATACTGGTTGATTTCTCAACAGAAACTTTTCAGACTTGGAGAGAATGGGATTACATTCAAAATATTGAAAGAAAGTAACCATCAATGAAGAATTCAATACCTGGTGAAGCTGTCCTTCAGAAATGAAGGAGGGATACAAACTCCCAAACAGAAGCTGAGGAAGTTCAATACCACTAGACCTGCCTTAGAAGAAATGCTGAAGGGAATTCTTTGAGTGAAGTAAAAGAGCACTAGCTAACATCATAAAAATATTTGAATAGTATTGTAAATCTCACTGTAATGTTAAAGTATAGTCAGAGTTAGATTCTGCAATATGGCACTAGTGGTTCATAATTTATTTACAAATCTAGTTCCAAAGTTTCAAAAAAGAACATAGCAAAAATAACATAGCTACAATAATCTGTTATTAGACTCGCAAGGTAAAAAATGTAAATTTTAATGGCAGCAACCCAAAATGTGAGGAAAACGAGAAGTAAAAGTGTAAAATGTATGAATTCTCTGGACGTTAAGTAGTTATCAGTTCAAAATAGGGTATTATAAGTTCAAGATATTTTATGTAAGCCCTATGGCTTTCCCAGAAGGGAAAATCCTCTAGTAATTACACAAAAGAATATGATAAAGAATTCAAAGCATACTGATACCCAAAGACATCAGAAAACATAAAAATTATAGCAGGCTAAGAAATAAAGAACAATGAATCTACAGAACAGCCAGAAAAAACTAACAAAATGGCAACAATAAGTCCTTACCTATCAATAATCACTAAGCATAAGAAGATTAAATTCCAACAATATTTTGCTTAATAGAGACTCACCTTAGCCTTAAGACACACATAGAATGAGAGTAAGATGGAAAAAGAAGTTTCAAACAAATGCAACCAAAGAAAAGCAGGAGTAGCTATACTTAATCAGACAAAATAGACTTAAAACTAAAAATAGTCAAAAGAGACAAAGGTTTTTATATAATGATAGAGTGGTCAGTGCATCAAGAAGATACAACATTTGTAAATGCTTATACACCCACTGCAGAACACCTAAATATATAAAACAAAAACTTTAAAAAGAGAAATAAACACTAATACAATAATAGTTTGGAACTTTAATACCATACTCTCAACAATGGTTAGATAATCCAGACAGCAGATCAATAAGGAAACAGTGGATTTAAACAACACTGTGGACCAAATGAACCTAGCATACACATATATAACATTCTATCTAGCAGCAAAATACACATTCTTCTCAAGTGCATATAGAATATTTTCTAGGATATCATATGTTAGGCCATAAAACAAGTTTTAGCAAATTCAAAAGAAGATTGAAATCATATTAAGTGTCTTTTCTGACTGCAGTAACATAAAACTTAAAAAACCAGGAAATTCAGGAAAACCAGAAAATTCAACACGTGGAAGTTAAACAATACTCTTCTGAACAACTCCCGATCAAAGAAGATGCTAAAGTAGAAATAAAAGTGTTTCTTGAAACATACAAAAATGTAAGTATAACATACCAGAACTTCTGGGATGCAACTAAAGCAGTTTTTAAAGGAAAGTTCATAATAATAAATACCTACATTAAGAAGCAAGGAAAAATAGCAAATAAATAACCTAACTGTATATCTTAGAAACTAGAAAAAGAAGAATAAACAGACCAAGGTTACCATAAGAAAGGAAATAATACAGATTAGAGCAGGAATAAATGAAATAGAGAACAGAAAGACAGTACAGAAGATTAACCAAACTAGGAGTCTTTGAAAGAGTAAACAAAATTGACAGACCCTGAGGTAGGCTAACAAAAATAAAAAGAGAGGGGGCCCAAACCAGCAAAATTATAAATAAAAATGAGACATTACAAGTGATGCCATAGAAATTCAAAAGCTTTTAAGAGGTTACTATGGACAACTATATGACAACAAACTAAACGACCTAGAAGAAATGGAATAATTCTTAGAAACATGCAGCTATCAAGACTGAATCAGAAAGAAATAGAAAATATGATTAGATCAGTTACTAGTAAGGAGAATGAGTCAGTAATTAAAAATCCCCTAAGGAATAAATGTCCAGGACCAGATGGCTTCATTAATAAATTTTACCAAACATTTGAAGAATTAACATCAGTCTTTTTCAAACCTTTCAAAAAAAAATCAAGAAGAAGGGAACACTCCCAAACGCATTTTCCAAGGCCAGCATTATCTGATAACAAAATCAGAAAAGGCATTAATAGAAAAGAAAACTATAGGCCAATATTCCTGATGAATATAGATAAAAATTTCTCAGTAAAATTCTAGCAGACTAAATTCAGCACATTAAAAGGATCATTCACTGTGGGTTAAATGGGGTTCATTCTGGAATGCGCAATAGGTCAACATACCTAAATCATACATCACATTAATAGAATGAAAGAAAAGAATCCTGTGGTTATCCCAATAGATACAGGGAAAATTTTTTTTTTATAAAATTCGGCATCCATTCATGATAAAAATTCAACAAGTTATGTATAGAAAGAATATATCTCAACATAATAAAAGGCACATATGACAGACCCACAGCTAACATCATAGTCAATGTTGAAAGGTGGAAAGCTTTTCCTTTAAAATCAGGAGCAAGACAGGGTACTCATTCTTATCATTCCAATTCAGCATAATACTGGAAGTACTAGCTAGACCAATGAGGTAAGAAAAAGAAATAAAAGGTATCAGAGTTGGAAAGAAGAAGTAAAATTGATTCTATTTGTGATGGCATGATTTTATATATAGAAGATTTTTAAGACTCAACCAAAAAACCCCCAAAACTGTTAAATCTATTCAATGAATTGAATAAAGTTTTAGGTACAAAATTAGTATAACAAAAGTCAGTAGTTTTCCTGTACACTAACAATGAATTTTCTGGAAAAGAAATAAAGAACTTCATACCACTTACAATAGCATAAAAAATGCTAAAATACTCATGAATAAATTAAACTAAGAAAGTGAAAGATCTCCACTGTAATATATACGACAGTGATGAAAGAAATCAAAGAAAACACACATAAATGAAAGGCATCCTCTGTTCATGGATTTGAAGAATTGGTATTTTTGTAACATCAATACTATCAAAAGCCATCTGTAGATTCAATACAATCCCTATCCAGATTCCACTGACAATTTTAAAGAAGGAAAAACACTTTTTAAATTTATATGGAACTACAAAAGACCCTGAATCACCAAAGAAGTTATGAGAAAGAAGAACAAAGCAGGAGGCATCACACTTCCTGATTTCAGACTATACAATAAAGCTTCAGTCATCAAAGCAGTATAATATAGACATTAAAAAAGACAAATAGATGAGTGGTGCAGAATGGAGAGCCCAGAAATAAGCTAAAGGATATAAGGTTAACTAATTTTGACAAGGGAGGCAAGATCAATCAAAGAAAAAATGGTGAAAAGACAATCTCTTCAATAAATAGTGCTAGGATATTGGATACTCACATGAAGAATGAAACTGAAATAGTATCTTATACCACTCACAAAAATGAATGCAAAATAGATTAAAGACTTAATTGTAAGACCTGAAACCATGAAAAGTTTTAGAAGGAAGTGAAGGAATAAAGCTTGACATGGAGCTTGGTAATGGATGACTACAGTTAACACTGCTGAATGATATGTAAGGAAGTTGTTAAGAGAGTAAAAGCCCATGATGAGTTCTTATCAGAAGGAGGAAAATTTGTTTCTTTTTAGCTTCCTCTTTATTTATTTCTTTCATATATTTCTTTATTAAAGTCCTTTTTATTTAATATTTCTTTTATATATGAGAAGATGGATGTTTGCTAAACCTGTGTGACAATTTCACAATAAATGTAAATCAAATCTTCATGCTCTATGTCTTAAATTTATAAAGCAATATATGTTACATGTTTCTCAATAAAATGTGAAAAAAATGAACCCTGTTAATAAGCGTGTTATTGTTCTTGGGAAAAAAAAAAAAAAGAATGTGTGGGTAGTGAGGGGTCTCAAGAAGAGGACTGGGAGCCATTCAAGTTGTCATGGCTCCTGGAGACTGAGTGTCAAGGCAAATAGGAAAGGGCCATAGCTGTTTATAACAACAATGCCACACAGCCCTGTGTTCATAGCTTTTTAATCCTTCAGAGAGTCTCTGATTCTTGTAGTGTCACTAAGAGTACATAAAAGAGGTTCTTTCTTGTCCATGTTAGAGATGAGGAAATGAGGTACTGGGCTATAGCCACTTACTCCTAAGTACATAGTTGGATAGAGATCTAGGTTTCCAATGAAGGGGCTTTCCCCACTGCATTATTAAGTTCATCAGTTTCTTGCTGTCTTAATCAGCGTGGGCTGCCATAACAAAATACCATAGACAACAGAAATTACTTTTCTTACAGGTCTGGAGGCTAGAAGTCAAGGTGAAAGTTTGAGGCAATTCAGTTTCTGGTGAGAGCCATTTCCTCGCTTGCACACGGTGGCCTCTCCCTCTGTTCTCACGTGAGTGTACATGGAGAGGACAGAGGGGTGAGGGGAGGAAAATTGTGAGTTCTTATTGTCTCTTATAAGAACACTAATTCTACTGGATTAGCCCCACACTTATCATCTCAATTAAATTCCTTAGAGGCTCCATCTCCAAATATGGCCATGCTGAGGGTTAAGGCTTCAGTGTATGAATTTGAGAAAATACAATATTGAGTCCATGACACTTGTTGAACAAACATTAGATACCAACTGCTATTGTACCAAGGGGTCACAAGGAAAAAATTTGGAAGGCACAGTATCCATAAGCAATTGCCATATCATGCTATAGTGGAATTAAGTGTGAACCCACATAGCAGTATACATTAGGTAGAACATACTGGGAAGTAACATATGAATTACACCTTGAGAGACAAGTAGATCTTGGGCAGAAGAAGGCACAAACAATCAAGGGTTGATTCTATGTTGCTATGTTCCTCTACCACAAAGAAATAGAACTTAGTTTTATTTTGCCTCTTCTTTTTTTTCTTTAATTATTTTTATTAACATATAATGGATTATTTGCCCCAGGGGTACAGGTCTGTGAATCATCAGTCTTACACAGTTCATAGCACTCACCATGGCCCAATGTTCATAACCCAAACCACCCAATCCCTTCCCCTCCATCCAGCAACCCTCAGTTTGTTTTGTGAAATTAAGAGTCTCTTATGGTTTGTCTCCCTCCCAATCCCATCTTGTTTCATTTTTCCCTTCCCTACCCCCCAAAAGCCCCTACCCTGCCTCTCAAATTCCTCGTATCAGAGAGATTATATGATAATTGTCTTTATCTGATCAACTTATTTTGCTTACCGTAATACCCTCTAGTTCCATCCATGTCATTGCAAATGGCAAGATTTCATTTCTTTTGATGGCTGCATAGTATTTCATTGTGTGTATATACACACACACCCACACACACATATATCTATATATATATGGACATATATATATATACGCCACATCTTCTTTATCCTTTCATCTGTTGATAGACATCTAGGTTCCTTCCATAGTTTGGCTATTGTGGATATTGCTGCTATAAACATTTGGGTGCATGTTCCCCTTCGGATCACTACATTTGTATCTTTAGGGTAAATATCCAGCAGTGTGATTGATGGGTCATAGACTAGTTCTATTTTCAACTTTTTGAGGAACCTCCATACTGTTTTCCAAAGTGGTTGCACCAGTTTGCATTCCCACCAACAGTGTAGGAGGTTCTCCTCATCCTCGCCAACATCTGTCCTTTCCTGACTTGTTAGTTTTAGCCATTCTGACTGGTGTGAGGTCATATCTCATTGTGGTTTTGATTTGTATTTCCCTGATGCTCAATGATGTACAACACCTTTTCATGTGTCTGTTGGCCATTTTGATGTCTTCTTTGCAGAAATGTCTGTTCATGTCCTCTGCCTGTTTCTTGATTGGATTCTTTGTTCTTTGGGTGTTGAGTTTGATAAGTTCTTTATATTTTGGAAACTAGCCCTTTATCTGATATGCCATTTGCAAATATCTTCTCCCATTCTGTCGGTTGTCTTTTCGTTTTGTTGACTGTTTCCTTTGCTGTGCAAAAGCTTTTGATCTTGATGAAGTCCCAACAGTTCATTTTTGCCCTTACTTCCCTTGTCTTTGGTGATGTTTCTATGAAGAAGTTGCTGTGGCTGACGTCAAAGAGGTTGTGTTGCCTGTGTTCTCCTCAAGGATTTTGATGCATTTCTGTCTCACATTGAGATCTTTCATTTATTTTGAGTCTATTTTCGTGTATGGTGTAAGGAAATGGTCCAGTTCCATTCTTTTGCATGTGGCTGTCCAATTTTCCCAACACCGTTTCTTGAAGAGACTATCTTTTTTCCTTAGGACGTTGTTTCCTACTTTGTTGTGGATTAGTTGACCATAGAGTTGAGAGTCTATTTCTGGGCTCTCTGTTCTGTTCCATTGATCTATATGTCTGTTTTTGTGGAAGTACCATACTGCCTTGATGATTACTGCTTTGTAATAGAGCTTGAAGTCTGGAATTGTGATGCCATCATCTTTGGCTTTCTTTTTCAACATTCCTCTGGCTATTCAGGGTCTTTTGTGGTTCCATATAAATTTTAGGATTATTTGTTCCATTTCTTTGAAAAAAAAAATGATGGTATTTTGATAGGGATTGCATTAAAAGTGTAGATTGCTTTAGGTAGCATAGACATTTTCACAATATTTGTTCTTCCAACCCATGGGCATGGAACGTTTTTCCATTTCTTAGTGTCTTCCTCAATTTCTTTCATGATTACTTTATAGTTTCCTAATTACAGACTCTTCATCTGGGACCTAATGCTATTTCAGTTTCTACTCCTCCACCATCTTGCTTCTCCCTTGGCTCTTCTTTCTTATCTTAACATCATCTTTCTGGATTATATAAAAATTTTTAAGTCATACAAATCCTCTACTTTATTCCCTCCTCCCCCCCAATTTTGGAAAGGTGGAATATTAATTAATAAAATGCAGAGCCTGGAGTTAGGTGCTCATCTATGTTAATTCCAGGCAACTAATCCTGTCTGTTTCTTTCTTCTAAATTGGAATATTTAGTAGAGCTAGCATAATCTCCATCAATCCCTATTGATCCCTTGTAGTGGGTTTGATTGCTTTATTCGGTGGCCAAAGGCATGGTTTCTCCTCTCGAGTTCTTTCTGATTACGTTGTTAGAAGCAAACCTGAAATCTCAGTTTGGTAAGAAAAGAACATCAGAGAGCTGGAGATTTTCTCAAAAATGCATTTCTTGTGTCATTGTCTCATTTATTCATTCAGTTCACATTTACCAACCATTTACTAGTTGACATAAACTAGTGGGTACAAAGCAGAATAAAAGAATTCTTCACCTGGATATGTATGTAGGCTAGCACAGTAATGGAAAATACTGTTCAATTCTCCAGAATAGATCACATTCTGGGTCATAAATCAGGTCTTAACCAATATCAAAAGATTGGGATCATTCCCTGCATATTTTAGGACCACAATGCTCGGAAGGTAGAACTCAATCACAAGAGGAAATTTGGAAAGAACCCAAATACCTGGAGAATAAAGAGCATCATTCTAAAGAATGAATGGATCAACCAGGAAATTAAAGAAGAATTGGAAAACATTCATGGAAACAAATGATAATGAAAGCACAACGGTTCAAAATCTGTGGGACACAGCAAAGGCAGTCCTGAGAGGAAAATATATAGCGGTACAAGCCTTTCTCAAGAAACAAGAAAGGCCTCAAATACACAACCTAACCCTACACTTAAAGGAGCTGGAAAAAGAACAAGAAAGAAAGCCTACCCAACAGGAGGAGAGAAATCATAAAGATCAGAGCAGAAATCAACGAAATAGAAACCAAAAAAACAATAGAACAAATCAACGAAATTAGGAGCTGTTTCTTTGAAAGAA
>PISX010013187.1:0-57761 GCA_004024625.1 Mellivora capensis | reverse complement strand
TACTTGCGGAGCATAACAAATAATATAGAGGACATGGGGAGATGGAGAGAAGAAGGGAGTGGAGGGAAATTGGAGGGGGAGATGAACCATGAGAGACTATGGACTCTGAAAAACAACCTGAGGGTTTTGAAGGGGCGGGGGTGGGAGGTTGGGGAAGCCAGGTGGTGGGAATTATGGAGGGCACACATTGCATGGAGCACTGGGTGTGGGGCAAAAACTATGAATTATGTTACACTGAAAAGAAATTTAAAAAAAAAAAGGGGGAGCGCCTGGGTGGCTCAGTGGGTTGGGGCCTCTGCTTTCGGCTCAGGTCATGATCCCGGGGTCCTGGGATCGAGCCCCACATCGGGCTCTCTGCTCAGTGGAGAGCCTGCTTCCTCCTCTCTCTCTCCCTGCCTCTCTGCCTACTTGTGATTTCTGTCAAATAAGTAAATAAAATCTTAAAAAAAAAAAAAGAAATTAAAAAAAAAAGAATACAATTCGCTTCATTTACAATTTGTGAAATTCTACATGGAGGACTCAGTTTCTTCAACAAAGAAATGCTAAGGGAAAATAAAAGGCAGGACAAAGTTGTATAGATTAAAGGATTCCTGAGAGACATGCTAACCAAATGCAATCTTTGGAGTCTGTTTAATTTTTGAGCTGAAAAATAAAACTGTATAAAGATACTTTTGTAGTCATTTGGGGAAACTGAATACAAGAGATTTTTCTTTTTCTTTTTAAGATTTTATTTATTTATTTGCCAGATAGAGAGAGCACACAAGCAGGGGGAGCAGCAGGGAGAGGGAGAAGCAAACTCCCCACTGAGCAGGGAGCCTGATGTGGGACTCGATTCCAGGATCTTGGGATCGTGAGCTGAGCTGATGGCAGACACTTAACCAAATGAGCCAGCCAGGTGTCCCAAAATGTTGTCTTTTATATACTATGAAATTATGATTATTCTGTTGGATGTGATAATATTTTTGTAGTTATATTAAAGAAAAAGTTCTTATCTTGTAAAGATGCATACTAAAGTATTTCATGTGTAAAATTGTATCATATCTAGAATTTGCTTTAAAATAGTCCAGAAAAGTAGGGGCACCTGTTTGGCTCAGTTGGTACAGCATCCAACTCTTGATTGCAGAGTCATAAGTTTGAACCCCATGTAGGGTGTAGAGATAGATAGATGGATAGATAGATACAAAGTATTCCAGAAAAGTTTAAAAAAAAAAGTAAGAACATGTTTAACAAAAATGACAGAGTGTGGACATGATGGGTGATGGGTCCCTGAGAGTTTATTGTACTCTTTCCTCTACTGTTGTGTATCTTTTAATAGCTCCATAATGAAGTATAGTAGCAATAGGGACCCATGGGGGCAGTCTCTCTCAGCAAGCATTAGGTTATATAGCTGATAAATTCCTTTATAGCTGTGATTCTATAGCTTCGGGATCAAGAAGTTCACATGATGCATTTATACCTCTATCTCTGTCAGAGCTCTTTTGTGGGCTGTGTCGGCATTACTCTCAGACTGACTCTTATGTGGTACAATTACCTCCCATCGGCCAGAGCTGGATCACTCCCCTCTCCCTGATCTGTGGCCAGGGGTAGACTGTTTTAGTTGGCCAGTATCAGAGCAACTCTGCGTCATTAGGCAAGTCATGCCGTACACAGAACACCACAAGTAAGGAGGCACCGTTCCTACCAGACACCATTGTTCTATATATGAATTACAGCACTTTACGACAGATGGAAGTAAAAATGCCCTGAGGAGGGTGTTGCATGGTTAGTCCTGGGGGTCATGTGTCTGTCCTCAAACTGGGGGGGTGAGGTCAATCCTACCCAAAGGGACAGTGAGGAGCATTTCTCAGGAGTGGGAATGGATGCCCGGCAGACAAAAACCACAGCTGCTCACTGGAAGCCAGTACCAGTCCCCCTAGTTTCTAGATGAGGATACAGAGGAACCTGTCTAAATCACATAAAACTAAGAAGGGACAGACTCAGAGAGGTGTCTGATTCCAGAATACGCCCAGTTTCCACTGAACCATCCCAGTTCACGGTCCTTAACAGGACAAGTATAAACCTATTTGGTGTTCAAATCCCTCCAATGAATATTCCTCTGCCCCCATTCATCTAACCTAAACCCTCACCATTCACATTTGAATCTACCCCAGTAAGGAGTCTCTACTGCTCTCACGCATTCCTGCTAAGAACCAATTATCCTTCTGTTCTACTCGTTTGAAATAACCATTCTCTCCAACCCCAAAGCCTTATGCCTCCTTAAAGTCAAGAGCAAACCTTCCATCACAAACTCCAACTTCTTCCCACAAAAGCAAAGATTTTACATTGGTTTTAAGTTACCCCAACTCACCAAATTCCCTAACGGGAGGAAGCTAGTGGTCACGGCTTTCCTTATAACACATCAGAGACAGCTTTTAGAACATCCAACCGGCCCCAAACTCCACTTCTAACGCCTAAGAATTCTAAGAATTCTAACGCCCCCCCACCCCCCACCAGCAACAAGAGTGGGCAGCCAGCAGCCATGTTTGCATTGAGGGAGGCTGTCAGTTTGGCCTTAGTGATTGGACAGGACGTTTCCAGCTGGTCGAAGCTGCGCCAACAGATTTTCATCTGCAACCTGGACTTAAAAGCCAAGATCAGGTACTGCTTCATTCTTTAGGGAAAGGAGCTGGAAGAGAGAGAACCATAAACTCAAAATGTACAGGCTGGCTGCCTCTGACCCTGTGGTCTGGAAAACAGTGAGAGCCAGTCCAGGGAAAGAGAAAGAAAAGTAAATATCCTCTTTATGAGGAAGAAATAAAGAACCCAAGTTGCTTCATCCTGGAGGCGCCCCAGTTCCTGATTCCAGTGTCAAGGCCTGCTGGCACTGCCTACCCTTTTTTTCCCACGTGAAACCCCCTAGATTAGTCTGAAGTAAGTTCCATCTTCCGCCTTCAGAGGGCCCAGGCAGACCTGCCCCATGGCAGGGCAAGCAGTGGGCACTTGATTTTGCACCTGGTGAGTGCAACGATAAGGTCAACGATTTGCGTGTTATCTCTCGTTACATGGTATCCAGCCGTTCATTTACCAAGGTTATTTGTGTTTGCACTTGAGAGGTGGGGGGAGGCTGGTGGTAAGAGGCAGAGTCCCCAGCGGACTCAGAGCCTCAGGAATGGCAGGGCAGCAGGGATGGACAGCATGGAGGACCACGCTGGGGAAGCAGAACAGGGAGAAGTGAGGAAGGCTCCCCACAGCCCAGCCGGGTGAATAGGGGCAATAACGGGGCCACTCACCTGGTTCGACCATATAGAAGGGCAAGGAGCGTGTGCACAGGGAAGCAAGGAAGACTGGGGAGGAGAGAGATGCACAGGCTTTTCTACCTTTTCTAAATTTCCACAGCACAGACAGCTGGAGAAACCAATTTTAAAAAAATCACCTGCTTTCCATTATGGAGTCAGATTCTCCCTTTTATTACCATCTCTTTTCTCAGACTCAATGACAGCCTGTTATTGGATTTTTAATCTGATGAAATTGATGTTGAAGGAGAGGAATGTATTATTTGAGGCCTCAAGGTTATGTCAAGTTTGCTGGTTCTCAATGATCCACATTCTGTGGCCCTACATGAATGAGGCTCTCTGGGGAATCCTAAATGAGGCTGGGGAGGCGGGGAGAATGGGGAAGGTATTCAGCACTGTCTCTCCCTTCTGCCTTTCTTCACTTCTCACTAAGGACTAAACCTGTTTTGTCTCACTAAGAAAGAGATCCAAGAATAAACAGTCCGGGAAGAGTGCGGACATGCAACTCTAGCTCAACAGCTAGCTCAGCAATAGGCAGAGAGTAGGGGTCTGATTTGGGGCGGCATGTGAAGGGAAAGGGCAGAAGCCTCCCCACGGTAAATCAAAGTTTGAAAAGCTCCATACCTTCATGCACACGGCTCCCTCTCCCTGGACTGCATTCTGTACCCCTTCTTTGCTTGTCATACTCCTATTCTGCTCCAAGACCCAAATGAACAAAACCACCCAATCCTGTACATTTCTAGTTATATTACATAAAGATCTATAAAGAAAAAAACACTCAACTGAAATAATGTCCCTTTTCTTACTATCTTCCTCATACTTCTCCAAGAAGCGCTAGTTTCATCCTCCTCTCTTTTCCTACCTCTACTATGGCATTTATCTCACTGTTCCACAGTTTCAAAAAGATCGCCAGCACCATAGCCAAGTGATTAACAGCACAGATACCGGAGGTAAAATCACCTGGATCCAAGTACCAGTTCTGCCATGTGCCAGCTGTGTGACCTGGCGCAAGATACTAAACCTCCAAGATCCTTACTTTCTTCGCCTATAAAATGGGGTAATAGTCCATGCATCATAGCGTTCTTGTAAGAATTAAATATTAGGTGCTCGAAAGGGTGTCTGATATATAGTTAGCACGGTGTAAGAGGGAGCTACCACTAATATCGTTCACCTTCTGAGCTGATCACTCCCTGAGAAGTCGAGCCTGGGTCTGATTTTAGCCTTGGCCTCCAAACTAAATAAATCTTTGCATTTAGTCTGCTGACCAGTGGCCACAATGACTTGGCTCACAACACCGCCCTCACCTTTGCCCCAGGACTAAATTTGGCTTGTGCCAGGAAGCAAGGACAGACAGACAAGAACAACACTTTCTTTTCTAAATCACACATGAATAAATTCTTGTTGCAAAAAAAAAGGAAACAGATAAAGAAAAATCAAGACAAAAGAGAAGGTGAAGTGACAGAAATATAGAAAATACAAAGCAAAAGCTTCCCCCTATCCCTTCACACTCCCCTCCCTGGAAACCATCACTGTGATCAGTTCACTGTCTCCCTCTAGGGCTCTCTATGCCCTTTCAGGCATGCAAAGAAATAGTAATTTTGTTTGGCTTGGTTCTTTATATACAAATGGGATTCTTTGGAGGTTTCTTGGTTGCAGCTTGTTTTTTCTGTAGAGCAATTTGTCTTCGAGACCTTGTCCCAGCTGCAGAGGATTTTGTAGGATGGCTTTACCTAGTCTGTTTTCCTGCTGATGGACAAACTAAATGATGATTGCATTTCAGCACATCTTCCGTCATATGAAATTATCATATAAAAATATGAATTTAAATCATAATAAGAAACAAAAACATGAGTTCTTGATTTTTTTGATATTCTAATTTTTGTTTTTATAGTTGTTACAACAGTAATCATAAAACTTTCATTCCTAGATTTGGTTCTAGATACTTAAGCAGCATTATAATAAAAATAATTTAAGATAAAGTTGGGTCTATACCTTGCATTTCTTTTTACAGACAAGCTTTTGGACTTTGAGACAAGTATGTTAGTCATATAACGCTATGTAACAAATTACCCCCAAACTTGGTAGCTTAAAACAACACACATTTATTGTCTCACCATTTCTGCACATCAGCTTAGCTAGGTCCTCTGGCTCAGGGTCTTATAAGTACAATCCAATTGTCAGCCAGTCCTGGAATCTTCCCTGGCTATTGGTCAGAGACATCAGTTCCTTGTGGTATGAGGCTTTTCAGAGGGCTCTTTGCAGTGTGGTGGCTGGCTTGCCCACAGAGTAGACTTAGAGACAGATAGATAGCTAGATGGAAGTCTTAGTCTCTTTGAAACCTCATCTCAGAAGTGACATTCTATCACTTGGGCCATATTCTAGTCATTTAAAGCGAGTTCGGAGGTCTAGCTCTCACTCAAAGGGAGGGAATTACATAGGGTGCAGACACCAAGGGGAGGGCTCATTGGAGCCATCTTAAAGGCTACTTGGGCCACATATCTTGGCCTCTCTGTACCTGTTTTATCATCTGTAAACATATACCTTATAGGTCATGGTGAAGTTTAAAAGAATTAAGCTATGTAAAGCGCTTAGAACAGTGGCACAGGATACAAAACCAGTGAAAATGCGTAACATACACCATTCAATACACAGTCCTAAGTCCATGATGGTGGTTCAAGAAATACCCACAATTACTCACAAGTTTGATCATGAGAAAGTACCCCAGAAATAAAAGTACTTTATAAAAGTAAAAGTTCCTACCATAATTGCCAGGAGGCCTTACGGTCACCTCCAGAATTTCCCACAAGCTTTCCCCTTATCAGAAATTTCTGTGCAGCAAGCTTCAGTGCACTCCTGAGTCATCTTCAAATCTCAACAGAAAAGCCCAGCCACACTTTGCTTTGAAAGTGCACACCATTTGCCCTGAGTGCAGAAGTTGTCCAATTTGCAAAACCACACAATTTGTAAGTTACAGAAAGAAAAGCAAGAGCTTGCCTGTCTAGCTGAAGCATTTTTCATTGTGCTCAGCAGTTTAAGGGAGATTAGTAGCTCACCTGGGAATTGTTTTGTTGAGTTTTTTTTTAATTTTTTTAAAAATTTATTTATTTGTCAGAGAGAGAGAGCGAGCACAGGCAGATAGAGTGGCAGGCAGAGGCAGAGAAAGAAGCAGGCTCCCTGCAGAGCAAGGAGCCCGATGTGGGACTCGATCCCAGGACACTGGGATCATGACCTAAGCTGAAGGCAGCCGCTCAACCAACTGAGCCACCCAGGCGTCCCCGTTTTTTTTTTGTTTTTTTTTGTTTTTAAAAACAAGACCCATCCTCGTATTTTAAAGAAAGAAGGCTACTCAGTACACCCCTCATCTTTAAACAGTATTACAAAGGGGGAGAAGGGTTAAGAAGAGGTGTCCTCCTTCATACATATCTCTTTGTGCAATCTGGACTCAGTGGGTGGGGGAAGGAGGCCAACCTGTCATCCAGCAGATGTGGTGAGTCATGAATCAGGAGATCATGAAAGACTGGGGGACCTCCCCAACACCTCCCCAGGCCCCAAGGTCACGTATAAAAACAAACCTGGCAATAACAGCAACTCCCAAGAGCAAATAAACACAACTCCACGAAGCACACATCCCCTTATGACAAAGAGTGTCCTTGCTCACAGTGGCCACTGTGCAAAGGCCACCTTCCTCTGGTTCAAAAGCCCCAAGGAAGGAACAAGGAAGAAGTAGGACCAGAAAGGCCAGTCTGGCAACCTGGAGAGGTCACTGATGTGGGTCAACCAGCAGGCTGGTCCACTCTTGTCCCACCTACCTTCAGCAACTGCCCAGAGTTGTTTTTTTTTTTTTTTTCCTTAATTACCCTGGTCGATCTAATCAAGAGGCAATGACGTAAAGGAAGAAACAAGAAATTTCTTCATGCCATGGGAGGCATCTGACAGGGTAAGAGTGGATGGGTTAGTTGTATTTTTAGAAAAATAAACCAATTGTCTCTCGGAGAACTGTTTTTCTTGTTCTTTGTTTCAATGTCTCCAAAACCAAATTGCTTTTGAACCACCACAGCCTAGCTGGCTGGAACACTGGAAGCCCATGCCAACATGGCCAGGGTGGGAAGCCCGCTTCTCCAGTGAAAGCCTGTGTAAGTCCTGGGAATGTGGAGTACCTACACTGAGAGGCAAGAGGTGGAGAGAAGGAAAATAAATTCTACTCACTTTGGTTTTAAATTAAAAGTAGAAAATATTATATTATCTCCAATAAAAGTGAAATCGTGAGTGATTTTTTTTTTGTTCTGTCGTTGGCACTATTATGTTCTGTATGCTCTAAAATGGTAAAAATGAAATAAATACAATTTAATTTTTTTTCCTCGCAAGATCAGCTAAGGAAAGAATTTATGTAAAATGTGCCCACAAAATTCGGTGCTTTATTACAGGCTCTACAACTGTTTTCTGATTGTGTTGAGTTTGCTAATCTCAACTCCTTCATTAGACTGTAAGTAGGAGTTGGGTACAAATGAAAGCGCTATAGACTAGTGGTTAAAAGGGGGCTCTGGAGCGTTTTCCAACATAATCAGCTGTTTTATCTTGAGCAAATTAATCTCCCTGTGTCTCAGTCTCCTCAACTATAAAATGGAGACACAACAGTAACCCATCACGTAGGGCTGTTAAAAAATCCTTAGAACCATCCGTGCCTGGCATATAGTGGGCACTCGGTAAATATTAGTTTTTAGTTTGTAGTCCCCCAGAGTACCCTTCCAAAAACTCAGATTCAGCCATGTTATAGTGCTACTCTTAAAAATCTGTAGTGGTCACCACTTCTCATGTAGGTCAAGAGATAAAGGACTTACCAGGCCCCATGCACCATCCCAATTCCCACAAGTCTCAGTAAATTCCCAAATGCATTCTCTCGCTGTCCTTTAGCTCCTGATACAATGTCTTCACTCCCATTCCACCCCATCTATTTAGCTGAAATCCTCCCTCTTGAGTAGTTATTGGCATTGCTCCCTTACTAGAATGAAAACTGGACAAAAACCACTCTCAGAGCCCACACAATGGTTGACATATAATAAATGTTCAGGAAACATTTACTGAATGATTGAATGACATGTCTATTAATTTTTTTCAAGACTTAAGATCAAATTTCACCAATTCTATGCATGTAGTCCTTCTGGCTGCCTAAGATTAAAGTTTATTTCTCCTGGGCTCTAACAGCCTATTTCTTACATGATTTTATTCATTAAATATTCACTAATAATATTTTTTTCAATATCTGACATTGAAGAAGTGCTTAGGATAGGCCAAGTTTGGGGCATGTATCAAACTTATTTAATCCTCACCGTCCCACTTATAAGGTAGAGCTATTTTTTTTTAAGATTTTATTTATTTATTTGACAGAGAGAGATCACAAGTAGGCAGAGAGGCAGGCAGAGAGAGAGAGAAGAGGAAGCAGGCTCCCCGCCTAGCAGAGAGCCCGATGTGGGACTCGATCCCAGGACCCGGAGATCTTGACCTGAGTCGAAGGCAGAGGCTTAACCCACTGAGCCACCCAGGCGCCCCAAGGTAGAGCTACTTTTATTCCACTTTTGCAGATGAGGACACCGAACCGCAGAGACATTAAAGACCTTGGGCAAAGTCACACAGATGGCAAAGGCAGGGCACCGTTCTTCACCCAGTCCCGACTTCTGTTCCTTAGCAAGGTCTGTCCAACAACGAGTCATCGGATTCCCATCTAGGTAGCACCTTTCCCCAATTCCAGCGTCAGTGGTTCATCTTAGGCAGAACAGCAATTAGATTGGGCGCATACAGTATACATTAAATTAACGTGTGGTTCTCTCTGGAGTATCATGTACCATCTCTAGGGCTTCCGCTGCGCCTACACCTTGCCTTGGACTTCCACGGGATTTCAAAGACGAGGACGCACCGCGTTGTACTGGAAGGTCATCCAGCCTTCCTGAAGCCTCAAGACCCAACCCACATTTCTGGCACTCCGCGTGATCTCGAACTCTCCTTTTAACCACGCTTTCCATGATCTCTGTCCCTGGCCTGCTATCAAGACAGAGGCGCTCAAATTAACATCGCCAGGTCCACCGGTAAATCAAAGAGCTTACCTCCTCCCTCCCCACCTCCTCCCACCCCGTTCCCCAGGGACTAAGACTAAGGAGTGGTGCACGCCCACCCTTAACAGCCCACACTAGGTCCCGTGCCCGCTGCCGACCCAACCTGAGCCCCTTGCCCTGCTCCCGCCCAAAGCTTCGCGTCCTGACCCAGCGCTCCAGACTCAGCCCGGCTGGCCGCGGCGGCACTCCTCCCCTCGCGCGAGGGTGACTCAACCCGGGGAAAGAGAAACCTCACGGTTTTTTCCGACCTGTCCAGGGGCCCCGCGTCCCGCCCCGCCCACCACCCAAGCCCCCGCCCGCCCGAAGTTGTCCTTCTGGTTTGCGCCGGGGAAACGCCGGCGTGGCTCCCCGGGGTGTGGCTAGAGGACTTCGGCGACGCCTTGCCAAAGGGCGGCCCCCTCCTCAACCCGGAAGGCAGACCCCCGCGCGGCCGCGCCGAACCGGGCATGCTCACTGGCGCGGGCCGGGCCCGCAGCCTGGGCAGGGGAGGCCCGCGCTAGGCAGCCCACTGTGCTGCCAGCTGGACTCGGGCGGAGCCGGCGCCCCAGCGCAGGGTGGCTCTGCCAGTCCCCGCGCGCCTGAGCGGCCGCACACGTGTCCAGGCGTCACGTCCGCGCGCGCCCCCGGGGCTTGCGTCAGCTGCCGCTCCAGAAGCTGGTGGGTCGGGGTTCTGCGCACCGCTCGGGTTCGGGGCCCGCGACGCCGCCGGGAGGAGGAGTCTGGGGGCGCGGAGGGGTGTTCGGAACGTCGGGGGCCGCGGGGATCGTCTGCGCAGCCCAGCCCCCGGCCTGCCCCGCGCCGGCCGTCTCCGCTGCTCGGTTCCGGGCTAGGCGCGGTGGCGTTGCCTCGGAGCCTGCCGCCCGCGGGGCGTGCTCCGCCTTGACCCCGGCGGCCCCGCGGCAGGCAGACGCCCGCAGTTCCATGGTTGGTTCGGAGCGCGATGAGCCGCCCGTCCTCCACCGGCCCCAGCGCTAACAAACCCTGCAGCAAGCAGCCGCCGCCGCAGCCCCAGCACGCTCCGTCCCCGGCTGCGCCCCCGGCCGCCGCCACCATCTCGGCTGCGGGCCCCGGCTCGTCCGCGGTGCCCGCCGCGGCGGCGGTAATCTCGGGCCCCGGCGGCGGCGGCGGGGCCGGCCCGGTGTCCCCGCAGCACCACGAGCTGACCTCACTCTTCGAGTGCCCGGTTTGCTTTGACTATGTCCTGCCCCCCATCCTGCAGTGCCAGGCCGGGCACCTGGTATGTAACCAATGCCGCCAGAAGTTGAGCTGCTGCCCGACGTGCAGGGGCGCCCTGACGCCCAGCATCAGGAACTTGGCTATGGAGAAGGTGGCCTCGGCGGTCCTGTTTCCCTGCAAGGTAAGCCCAGGTGCCACCCGCGCACCTCCTCCGGGCGAGCTCCCGGAACTCCCGTGTCCTCCAGCCCACTCACAGGAGCTGAGAGGCAGGTGGCATATCTCTCCTATTTAAAAAAAAAAAAAAAAAGGAAGAAGAAGAAATGTTTACACTTGTCCACCCTCCCCCATGCCCACCTGTCCACTTTGGAAGTAACTCTGAGCTGACAGTTGTCTGAGCGCTGTTCCCGGACTAATTGGCACGCGATCGCTTTAGAACATATCACAGCTCTCGCCGCCGGGTGCCTGCGTACCCTGCAGAAGTGTGCTTGGTGTGCTCGGTAGGGCTAGGTTGCACCAGTGAAACTTGGACCGGGAAGCTGACTGTGGGGGATTGAGGAGGGAAGAACTGGGCCAGCTGTACGCATCCTTTACCAGCGCTCGGCTTGGAAGGATTGGTACTGGAGTCCTGTGCCCCGCGCCTGCCCTCTGCGCGCGCCTGACACGTGGGAGACCTCAGGAGTGTAGCTAAAAAAAGGGCGCCTACAGCCTGTTTTCCTCCAGCAGCAAGAAAACCCTGCAAGCCACACCTTTCCCTCTCCTAGCCTTCCAAGGACTGGGGAGATGTGAATTTGTACTAAGTGGGGGTGAAAACAAGAGTTGAGCAGGAATTTAACTGGAAGGACACGCGAGAACTGTTACCATTCTTCCAAGCCCACCACTTTATTTAGTTTAAAAAGTTATCAGTGCTCTTGCAAAAAATGCAAACCACTAAGTCTTAGGGAAAGTCAAGGGAAAGACCCAAGACCTCTCGCCCCCTTTCTCACCATTGTTAGGTTTACTGTGTATATTTATAGATTTTTTTTTCTAGCCATATTTAAGTACATTTTCACAGCTGAATATAAAATCGTGGATTCAGTGTGTGTCAAAAGGTTCATAAACACACACAGTAGATCAAGATTCTCCAGAAATAACCTGGGCAAATTGCTGTTTTAAAACCATATTATCACACATATTTTTCGACGTCCGAAACCTAGCTCTTCCTCAGTGTATTTTAAATGGCTGCATAGTTTTTCATTGATCATATTTTAGCATCTGTTTACTTATATCTACCACTTAAAAATCTTCAGGAGTAGTTTCAGAGACCTACTTCTCTATTATACCTCATTATAATTTAGAGCTAGACCCTAACGTTCATTTTCTAAACTTAGAAATGGAAATAATGTCATTCATACTTTTGAGTTGTTTTTCTTTTTTCTTTGTAAAAGAAACTGTTCTGCCTCTTGGGCCATCTGAGCTGTCTTGCATTTCTCCTTGGTGCTACTTATTTTTATAGGGCAAGAGCTTATTTTTAAATTAAAAATAGTCCACCAGAGAATTGAAGCTTGGGACTGAAGTCAGTAAAATGAGTGATTTAATTTGGTCTGTGCCCTGCCACAAATCCAGTTTAAAATAGCATATTCAAATAAAGGTTTGAATCTGTTTGGGTTATGGGTTTTCAGTTAACCTTAATAAATTAACTCTGCTTTCAGCCACTTCTCCTATAATGCTAACTAATTTACCCAGACCAGTAGTTGTTTCTCATGAAACCTGGATAGAATATTTCTATAAATTTTTAGGGTCATGAAAGGTGACAGCCTAGTGATCAAGAGAAGATTTGGCGAATAGTTGACATATCAGTGGGCATTGGATGTTTGCAGTGTATCGTGGGAGCGGTCAGAGATGTCCCATAGGATTTCTGGGGAGCTATCTTTTCCACTCACTTTTTCCTAGACCTTCAGTGACTAATAGAAGAAACGGCTTTAGGTGAATTACAGTTCACAAACGAACATTTGATATCAGTCGATATTCCATAATTTATTTTTAAAAAGCAGTCTCATAAGAGCGTTTTGTTGCTCCCAGGAGGAAGGGAAGGAAACAGTTATGCTATATAAAATGTGGTTTCGGGGCGCCTGGGTGGCTCAGTGGGTTAAGGCCTCTGCCTTCGGCTCAGGTCGTGGTCTCAGGGTCCTGGGATCGAGCCCCGCATCGGGCTCTCTGCTCCACCAGGAGCCTGCTTCCTCGCCTCTCTCTGCCTGCCTCTCTGCCTGCTTGTCATTTCTCTCTGTCAAATAAATAAAATATTTAAAAAAAAATGTGGTTTCACTTTCAGGGTCTAGGATTCTGGTTCCCATTGAAGCATGTTTTCTCCTAAGGTGTCATATGCTAGTGAGGCCCTTCTCGAAGAACAGTTCTCTTGGGAATCAGGGGTACTCAGTGTTTCTGACCATGTCAGTGACTCTCCCGAGTCCCTATTCCGTATGAATGCCGTTGGGGAAAGCCGTCACTTTGCAAGCTGAAATTAAACAGGGTCAACCACTCCCCTACAGGCCAGGGGCCAAGTTTAGAAAGTGATCTTGGGGTCACTTCTGTATGTGAGATTTATGACGCTGGAGAATGCTTCCCTCAACTTTGGTTGACCAGTCATTCGAATTATTAACAGGACGGCTCAGCCAGTTAGATTTGATAAACTACAGCAAGCACTAAAGATATGTCAGTTGAGGAGGGCTGAGGGAAATGGGGAGTGGTAAGACCTGTGTCAGACTTCAGCAAATAGGTCTGTGTAGCTAGCTAGCCCTTGGCTTGTGCTTGCTCCTGGTAATCGTAGGGACTGCCCTGTCACTATGCCTGCTCTCAGAATCTCTCTCACGTGGGCTGCCTCATGTGAGAAAAACAACGTTGGATGAAGTACCAGAGCCCAGGTCTCAAAAGGAGCATGGTGCTGCCATTGTTTGCCTGAGAGACCGCTTGTCCGGGGCCTTGATTTCCTCACCTATAAGTAAAGGACTGAATTGCTTGATGTCTAAGGACCCGTGGCTTCTAGAATACCATGGAAACAAAGTAGGCTACATGGAATGGTTACTGGGTGGCTTCTGTGTGCCAGCTACTTTATAAGGGTCGTCGTTTATTAGTTTGCCTTTCCGTTCTCCAGGTGAAGAAACAAATGCCTGTAGAGAAATTAAGTGACTTGTCAAGATCAGTAGGCCAGGTCATGAGCCCGGGTCCCAGAGGCGCGCATCCTGTGTGCTCTGTAGCGATTTTGCATCTGAGCCTTTATTCCAGGCTCCACGTTGTAGCTTACGGTTGACACCAATCACGAAAGAAACCATCCAATTGGATGAATTTGCCGGCTCTGATGGGAGCATCCCAATGAGACAGCACACATGTTTGCTACAAACTTCAGGAATTCAGGAATTTGTAGCAATTCAGGAATCGCTACAAATACTGGCAGGAATTTTATAAGGCATGCATGATGGGAAGGCAGAGGGAAATAGCTTACAAACCTGATATGGGGGGCATGTCATCCCAGCTCTGGACTGTCCATGCTTCAGTTGGCCCAAAAATGGATTTGTTGCCAAATAGGTTCCTTACAGAGGTATGGGGCCACTTAATTAAAGGCTAGAGTGTTGCCAGCATCTTTGATAGAGGGCATCACATGCATTATTAGCTCAAGTCTCCTTTTAAGAAAAGGATCTCTGTTAGAGTAGGGCTCTCTTCCACTTGTGATATTTTTAGGCCATTCTATGGCTTGCTGTACACCTGAGAAGTTTTGACATCCTGTTCCCATATCTCAAACCTACCATCTCTCAGCAGAGCGTGGGCGTAGGGGGAGAAGTGAAGGGTGACACATCATCTGTGCCCCCACTCAACAGTTTATTTTATTTTAATATCAGCCAAGTATTTCTCTCCACAACTGTGGGTAATGCTAAACCACTCCAGCCCACTTACACTATGATACGTTTCTCTCTCCATTTTTTTTTTTTTTGGTTTGTTTTCTCTAAAAGTTTCCAGTAGCACATCTCCAAATAATTATTGAACTGGAAAGCCTCAGCCAGACAAGTCTTCCCTGTGTTTGGGTCGTGACAGCGTTGTTTTTATTCCTTAAAATAAAAAGTCAAGTCAGATAACCGAGTGGAAAGTCCAAGCCTCCTCAGTGTGGACGAACCTAAAGACCAGCAGGGGCAGGTGATGTGAGGGAGAGAGGTACCAGAGTTCAGGAGACCTCAAGGAGCAGCAGAGACGGGAGCCAGAGAACACACCTCTAAAGAGGACCAGGGAGGCGAAGGGTGGATGCAGCCTGCCAGACCTTTGGGTTTTTTCAAGAAAAGCCAGAAATCTGAAATTTTAAAATGTGGATCACTCCATTTTCTTAAGATTGGCCAAGTTCATATTTAAAGCCAGAACTTGCAAGCCAAACCCACCACGTCTGCAAACCCAATCCTGCCTGCCGGTGTGCGACCTCTGATCTGGTTCCCTCTCTGAAAGCCTTCACTGAGCCTCGAAGTTCTCATTTTACTCTTGCCATATGTGAGCTTTGGAATTCTGAGAGGTCCCAACTGTAGGTGATTTTAGAGCTTATTTTCACCTGGATTTTGCCAAGAGAATATTCTGTTCTGGGCCCCTGGGAAACCTGAACTGTTATCCTAGTGACTAGATTTTTGACTTTGAACAGGTGAGTTTCTTTGGACCTGAGTGTCTTTAAGAGAAAGAGCTAGACTAAATCATTATATCAAGAATGTTTGGGGGCACCTGGGTGGCTCAGTTGGTTAAGATTCTGCCTTTAGCTCAGGTCTTGATCTCGGGGTCCTGGGATCAAGCCCCATGTCCTTTCCCTCCGTCCCTCCCCACCTCCCATGTGCACACTCTCTCTCTCTGCTCGCCCTCCCACTCTCTCAAAATCTTTTTGTGCCCTAAAATTTCAGAATCTAGTAAACTGTTCCAGGGAAAAGAGCGCTAGGCAAGAACTAGGTCCCCTTCCTTATTTGGTTTGGCCTCAGTCCGGGCACATACTTCCCTGAGCTTGTCTGTTCGTCATTTAGAAGAGTGGCGGTAATACTAGCTGGTGGGTGCTCTGAGATCAGACTAGAGCTGGGAAGTCTTTGCTCCTCCATTTCAAACGGAAGGTGGGTGGTAGCAGGGTGGTTGCTAGGTGATGGGTGATCAGTCACCTAGAAGTCTGAGAGGATACCAGAACCGTTTCAGAGACCTTTTCTTCGTCTAAAAATTTCCCCTAAGACAAAAATCATTGACTTTGGGTATTGTCCCTGTGGTCTTCACCACTGCGTGGAGCTGGACAAGCTTACTCATGAAAGCACGTGCTAGCAAGCACCACAGTCCACATACACTGATGGTGAGGCACAAGATTTTCAGGAACACAATTGACAGAACTTTTCAGTGTAAAAATTAAGAACAGAAGCACGAGAGCGCTTGGGTGGCTCAGTTGGCTGAGCCTCTGCCTTCGACTCAGGTCATGATCCCAGTATCCTGGGATCGAGTCCTGCATCAGGCTCTTTGCTTAACAGGGAGTCTGCTTCTCCCTCTGTGCTCTCTCTCAAATAAATAAATAAAATCTTAAAAAAAAAAACAAAAAACCAGAAGGACTAGAATGCTATGTCAGAGCACTGACATTTAATGCTAATTCTTTGTATAACTGGCAGCCACTTTTCACAGGTTGTCACCTCCTACAGCTAGGAGTCAATCACTGTTACTTGAAGTTGACCTTTGGTATGACCAGAAAGAGGGAGAACTAAAAGGTACAGCAGGTGTGGCCTATAAAATGCCCATCCTGAGATTAGATTCGATTCTGCTGTGTTCGATCCCTTTATTGAAGCTCCATGCAAACTGCTGTCCGCATACGACTACAGTAAGTCTTCCCTATAAAATGTCTAAAGAGCCAGACCTGTGCACCTGACAAAATTTGCGAACAGTGGCATTTCTCATTCAAACTCATAAGGTCCCCACTCCTTGAGAGAGGTGCACATTTGTTAAAGCGAACGCCCGGCCTTCGGGGCATTGTGTATTGCTGGCAAGTTGTGCAGGACGTGATCATACATGGGGCATTAGAATGTGACAACACTGCACACCCTGGAAAAGAAAATAAGAAAACTTGAGAAGTTTCCCTGATTAAATGTATCTTTGTATTAAACCTGAGAGTGTACTTTCAAAGGCTTAGGAGAGATACTGAAAATTTACTAGCAGAATTTCATCAGCTTTACCCCAGATGCCCATCAAGCTCCATTAGTTTTTTTAAAAATTGAGAAAAGGTTCTCCTTTCCAGTTTCTGCAGTGATTTTTAGACTGTATGGTGTCTGTGAGAAAAAGGTTACCCACCCCCAGTTTTTAGTCACAGACACTGTAGATGGATGAGAGATACACCTGTGTTAAATGTGTCGGCTTGGGCCCTATTTTAAGACTTTGAATCCACAAGTTAGTATCTCTGGGTCATTCCTTCACGAGGCCACCTCTTCCTCTAGCGCTTTGGAGGGAGGCCCTATTTGAGCCTCCTCGTCCAGATCCCTGCTCCAGCCCCACACCAGGGGCTTGGGGACCTCTCCAAACCTCAGTGGGTCCTTGGTAAAATGGGTACAGATTTGGTTACCATCCAACATGGTAATAATTCATGCAAAGAGCCTAGCACAGCCCAGCACAGAAGAAACACTACACAAATGTGCACATTTAGAAGCCAGCGGAAATCGAATAGCAAATGTCTGAGGTCAGGTCCAGGCATAGACTTGAAAAAGAAAAAAAAAATCTGTTTTCTCCCACTAATTTCCCCACTGAGCTGCTCTTCCCTCTTCCCAATCATGTAGGTTTTCATGTAGCTGAATACATTGGTCCTGGCATTGGTTTTACAGTGACAAGACTAACTTTTTTCATTTCTTTAATACTTTTAGGCTTTTAGAAGAGAAAGTCTGCATTATGAAGGACAAGCAACAGTTTGCTCATGAATATGGAAGGGATGGAAGATCCTGATGGGGTCATGTAGGGAGGCCGGTGGAGCCGCTTATACAGAATGTTGTTTACCTTGTCTGAACTAGGTATATGATCTCGTTTGTTTCCTAATTCCTTTGTCAAGGAAACAGGATGTAGTATCCTCTCGGAGAGATATGCCTGAAGTCATGTAGTCTGTAAGGTCAGGGGACAGAAACTCCAGAATGGGCCTTCTACCCCTTCTGTAAAAAAGCTCTCTGCAGCATGGGGTTTGTCAGGGTTCCCTGAGGCAGGAGGAGGAATTTTTGAGCCCAAGATCTGAATGAGAATTACCTTCTCTGGAAGAAAGTTAGTGAAGTTAGATGTCAGTATTTTCTTAGTCTCGCCACTGTTGGAGGGTCCTGGTACCGAGTGACACTGTCTTCTCATATTAGTATCACGGAAGCTTTACAGCCTCACTGGCTGAGAATTCTTTGCACCACCTCATAGTGGAAGTAAGGAATCTGCCCTTTGGGTTAGTGAAGATCTGCCAAGGTTCTTAGAGGAAGGATGCTAGACAGATGCAGGGTGAGCATCACAATTAGGGCACAAGAAGAGAGTTCACTTTCTCCTGCTGCCTAGATCTGAACTTGATAAGAGTCCAGGGATGAGCTTTCGACAGTTCTGTGGACCCAAGGACCCTGGGATCATGACCTGAGCCGAAGGCAGACGTTAACCCACTGAGCCACCCAGGCGCTCTGCTCTAACTGTATTCTACCAGTGGTTGTAAACTCATTTTAGGCAACAGGAATATAGAGCCATCTGAATGACAACAGTATCATTGTTTGTCCATCTATGTGAGGTTCCAGAAAAGCTTCAAACACACCCACCCCAAATAGTTTATGTAAATAAAATATGTGAAAAGCATTTATCAAAACTAATGAACCCACAGTGACTGAAGTCTGAAACATTTCTTTTCCTATGATCTCAAAGTCTATTGAATTTTTTAAAATTCTAAGTTCCATAGTAAGGCTTTTTTTTTTTTTTAAAGATTTTATTTATTTATTTGACAGGGATCACAAGTAGGCAGAGAGGCAGGCAGAGAGAGAAGAGGAAGCAGGCTCCCTGCGGGGCTCTATCACAGGACCCTGGGATCATGACCTGAGGCAAAGGCAGAGGCTTTAACCCACTGAGCCACCCAGGTGCCCCATAGTAAGACTTTTAATTAAAGTAAAATTAGCACACGCAGTGGAGAATAGTCATCTTCTGCAGGTAAATCTAATATTTATCCATTTACCTACACATATCAGGTGGGTGGGAAGCAGGCAACAAATCAGTAGATCAATAAACAAAATGAGTAGGCCCATAAGTTAATGAGAAAATAACGTGGGGTTATCCTCCACTGATATTTTGAGGGCAGATTAATACACTTTTAGTCATGAAGGAGCTAGTTTGAGTTGCTAGAAGTCCTTTTTTAAAGTGGTAAAGTCTAAGTTTAACCTCTGGTTAAAATGTCTCACCATGATTTGGTTCTGTACGGGACTTAACCCACAACTCCCATTCGAACAAGTCTCAAGAGTGGAGGATAAGAGACCTCCACCAATAGTCCCCTAGTTATCTGCTGATCAGACATAGTAAGTGATACCACCAGGAGAACATCCTTCTAGCTGAACTTATACAACTCCCATTCCATCTATGGGTTCACCCCTGCATTGGTAAAAGAGGTTTACCTATGTGAGCAAAAGGGGACATGGGTGGCTTCATTCCTGGAGCCTCTTTCTGACATGTCTGGAGTCAAACAGAGGAGTTTCCCGTGGACCACTAAGTGTGGTGGAGAGTGAAACCGCAGTGGCTGGGGCGGGAGGGGAAATACACACACACACACACACACACACACACACGTAAATACATAAATATATTCGTGTGTGTGTGTGTTTATTTGTTTATTTCCCCCAGGCCCACAGATTTGTGAGGTGCCCATAAACTCAAAGGATCAGAGGAGCAATGGAGAAAGCTCGTCTTCCATGGGAGGCAGGGAAGTCAAAGAAGTGTTGGTTATATAACAATGATGTCTCCTTCATTGAAAAATTTTACTGGTTCACTACAATGAGTTCCAAGAGCTTCTAGTAAAAGAAAAACTATTGGCTTCCTTCTGCTGACCTGTAGATACATACTTAAAAGTATATTTTCTTTAAAAAACAAAACAGTATTTCGAAACTGAATTCATTCAATGGACTCTGCCAAAAGAATCTCTATGCCATAAAGGATAAATATGCCAACTTAGCCTTTGAATTCTTTTTTTTTTTTTTTTTTTTTTTTTTTTGGACAGAGAGAGAACACAACACAAGTAGGGAGAAGAAGAGGGAGAGGGAGAAGTGGGCTCTCCGCTGAGCAGGGAGCCCAATGCAAGACTCGATCCCAGGACCCGGGATCATGACCTGAGCCAAAGGCAGACGTTTAAATGACTGAGCCACCCAGGCACCCCATAGTCTCTGAATTCTTGAACATGTTTTTATTTTTACATGATTTCAAATTTCCACAAGTCATAATAATACAGAATTATTCTTATATACCCTTTCTCCACATTCACCAGTTGTTTCCTTTTTGCCCCATTTGCTTTATCATTTTGGGCACTCTCTATTCATACATTTATTTAGCCATTTCATGTAAGATTCAGGCGTCCTGCCCCTTTACCCCTAAGTACTGCACTGTGTTTCTCCTAAAAACAAGGACGTCTTCTTGTATAATTACGGTCCAGTTATCAAAACCAGGAAATGTGACATGCGGTAGATACCAGTATCGAATCCACAGTCCATGTACAGACTTCCAGTTGCTGCCCTTTGCGGCACTTGGTTTCCCAGTCCAGGGTTCTGCATCGCATTCAGCCCTATGTGTGCCTTTTGTGATCATTACAGCTCATGAGATGGACAGAGAAGCACAGTTGGCTTGTGGTTACCCTCAGACAAGATCATTGCTTGCATTTAATTCAAAAGTTTATGAGCATCAACAACAGAATATTGAGTGTGCTTTGTTTTTCCTGAGACACTGTCCTTTGAGGCGCCGGCAGAAACTTTGCTAATAAATTTCAGTTTCCTAGGAGGGGTGAGCAGGCGGAGGCAGGGCGGTTACCCCATGGTCCCCGAGCAGGGACTGCCTCTGCCCAGAGCTCAGGGCACCTCCATTGTAGTAGACTGTTGGTTGTTGAAGCTCAGGAAATCGTTCTTGCATTGCATGGACTCACATTTAATTAAACCAGTCACAAGATCCGTGACCTTCACTAGCGCCCCCGCTAAGCAAGGTTACTCTGTTGATCTACTCATTCTGTAAACAAATACAATGTGACTGTGTTTATTAGGTAAATAACAGGTGTCTAGTGTTTGTTCTCCAACGTACCTCATCACATTCCTGTGTAAACAGGTTTCTGTGCCAAAAAAGGAAAAACCCTCCTTAAATTCAACTGAAATACAACCTTCATACCCCATGCCCAGGAAAAGAATTGCCACTATTCACCACTTTCTACAAAGACTTAAAAAGGAGGCACCGGGTCACACATTGCCCTCTGTGGCAAAACATGTTTGCACAAGACTTTTGAGACACTGCCACCTGAAGAGTTTCTAAAAGAGAAGCCCAAAATGTTATTTCAGCATTTGTTTCTCATTCTGCTGGGTCATCTTCCCCTCCCTCCCTTCCTCCCTCCCTCCGTCTTCTTGAGCTTTGGGCTTCTGTGCCTGGTTGTGTCTCTGGCCCCCTTCCCCCGAAAGAGGTTTACTTAAAGTGAATTCCCTCCCCACCGCACCCTTGGGGGAAAGGAGCAGCTGTTCCCCTGTGGAGAAATCTCATTTATAGCTGTGGACGAGCTCCCAGGGCACACAGGTAGCCCAGGTGCCTTGTCTCAGGAAGAAAGTGCAGGAAGAGCCGGGCAGCTCCAGGAAAGCTGCATCCTTTGAGCCCTCTCTCTGTGGTGGGCCAAAGCCCCAGCCAGTGTGTGAAAAGTGAAACCTCAGCACTTTCTTGCCAGGTACCAGGGAAGCGGGAGGGCCTGATTACTGGTTACTTACTTTCCAGGCTCGGCTCCTCCTTCCTTAGGGAGAGGCCCTCTGCTCTCGGGGCTATCTTTCTCTTTGCAACCCAGGGAAGAAGTCAGTATCAGAATCTGCTTCCAGAAGCAGTTCGTCTGTGGACCCTGGGTTTTGTGTGGGGTAAGTTGGGAACTGGAGCTCAAGGCAGATGTGAATTCTTTCTTTTACTTCCAAATACTGATTCTTTGACATCTCAGCGATCATGTACCACAAAAGAGCATTCGAGGAAGAGCGGGGCATGCAGGGCTCTGCCCAAAGTGTGATGGTGAATGGCCCCTTGCCGGGATGAGTCAGTCAGGCTGTAAAACGGGTAGGACTAGCACCCTAGCCTACCTCCACGGTTTGCAAACCACCAAGTTCTAGTGGTGTGTCTCAGCTGGCGTTCCTGAGCCTTCCTGGGGAGCACCCACTGGGCGGGGCAGTGACCAGCTGGACCTGCTTACTGGTGTGGGCCCCTCCTCCCAGCTGTCACTGTGGCTGCCCAGCCAGGTTTTGTCATCCGTCAAAATCAACCCCAGGCTGCTTTGCCCTTCCCCAGACATTCGGCCATGCCTGTGACATTTCTGCTTGTCACAATGGGGGAGGGGAGGAGTGCTATTGGCCTCCAGTGGATAGAGGCCAGGGATGCTGCTAAACATCCTACAGTGCAAACACAGCCCCCGCCACAAAGGATTATCTGGTCTAAAACATCAGTACAGCCATCCCCCCACTTTTTGAATGTTCACTTGATGTTGCTTTTACAGAAGACCTGTTTGTGTTAACCAAAAGAAATCCGAAGAGGATTTTCACTATTACCAAAAAGGAGGGAAAAAAGCCAGAAAGGGAAAATAGCACTCAGCATTTCTTTTGCAGTGCACATCCTGAGCAGCAGGAGTGGCCTCGCCAAGCTCCTTTCCTGGGACCTACACTCAGCATCTCAGCATCAAGACTCTGTAGCTTTGAACTGCATCTGTGAGCATCTGTGCTTTATCTCAATTGATTTTGTGCCTCTGTTAGCAAGATGTATCCTAAAGTATCAGAAAAGCCCAAGAGGAGTTATTTTCTGGGACTAGGAATGCTTGAAAATTTTTCCATATAAATTAATGGTAGTTGCTTCTTTGCCTTCTGCCATTTGTCTTCCAAAGGGTTTCATGGGAGCACTATACTTTCATATAGTGGGGAAACCCTGTAGTGCTACTGTAGAGAAACCCGGAAAATAAACTGAATTGTCAATCAAGTTCCTGAAGGAATCTGGACGTGTCTTCTCATTTAGGTTTTATCCCCACTGTTTGCTCCGCTCACCCCATGCTAGAACCAGATGGAACTGCTCCATCCACCGTCCACTTTGCCCATAGTGAAGCTTTCCTTCTCTACTCTTTATCCCATCCCCACTTGGAGATAACCTATCACCGTCTTTGGTCTGGTCGTCCTTCGCCCTTCGTGTAGCTGTCTGTACTTTCAGTATTTTTGAGTTGTTTGTTGGTGCTCAGCGGTATGGCCCTTCTCAACAGGAACCACCAGGAGGGCACAATCTGCAGCTGACTCCCTCTGTGTGCTCTGCAGCTGACTCCCTCTGTGTGCTCTAGGATAGAGATTGGCAGACCTTAGGAACCCTGGGCACCTGTCAGGAAAACCCAAGCCAGGCGCCAGGGTAATCAGAGGCACCTAGACGGTTCTGCAGAATCAGGGAATTCACGGACCCCAAACCCTCCCTCTGATCCCTGGATGAGAGAGCCCCTATTCCAGAACAATGCTGAGACAGTAACAAGTATGCAGTGTGGTGTAAAAGTGCGTGTATCTAGTGCACGCGTGAGTGCACGCCTATTTAAAGTGTAGATCTTTTCTTTTTAGAGATCATCTCTTACCCAGTCATCATAAAAGTGGCACCAGTGATCATGAAGACACACCCTCACCCATGATGGAAAAGAGAAGGAATAGATTGGCTTTAAAGTTCAGCTTGTTTAGAAAAAGCAGAGTAAGCTCCTCACACTTTAAAAATATGTTTATTTAAGTTAATAGAGGCTGTAGCAGGACTTTTTTTTTGGTAAGGTCATTGTCCACACAAATGCTTAGTAATGCCTTTTCTATTTATGTCGCTTGGGGCAGAATCCCTGTTCTCTATATTTGGGCCGAAGGAAGAGTGTGTGGCTTGTAAGTCAAACCAAATAATTCAGAATATAAATAAATATTCCTACCTGAGCTCCACAAGAAAAAGTTCTAAAATAATCACTGGACGATAAATATTTGTTGTACATCTGAGCCCATGAAGGGGGAGCGGTTTGGGGGCTTTGGGTCAGGGAAGAGGTGCTGGTGGTACTTTTCTGTATGCTCTTTGCCAGAGTTCATTGCGTTCCTGGAGTTTTCTGTGGGCAGCTGTGGTAAACAACCCATCCTGAAACTTCTTCAGATCCAGAGATCAGGGGCTTATTTCACCAGAGAATGTGCCAGGCTCTGGGCTAATTCTTGCTATTTTTATTGCGTGGAATATGTGTGTCTAAAGTGGGCACAGATGCGTCACCCATCACTCACAGAAGAACACCAGAAGGTTGTGTATTCCTAGCCACACTCTAGATTTAAAACACAGGTAACAGGGATTGGGGTGTTTTAGGGCCTTCCTGTTAGGAACACCAAGGAGAAATATATATCGATAAATGAATTTTTTTCTCCTTCTAATGGTAAAGTTTTTTATACCCGTGCTTTTAAAATCAGTCCGTGGTTCAGGTTCAGGGAGGTAAATAAGCGTTCCCTAGGGGCAAAGTCCGTAACAGGGAAATACCTCTGCCAACATCTACTACAGGTGGGAATAATCCACTTGAGGTTGAGGTACAGGGGAGGAGCCAGCTGCATTTCTTTCTTGAAGCCACCCTCTTCTTCCTTGCTGGGGAGACTCATCTCTGTAAGAATGGAGCCAGCCTTCTCAGCTTCCTCTCAGCGACCCTAGCTTAGGGTCTGTATGGAGAAGGTACTGGGTGCCTACTTGTTGCTAAATGAACTCATCTGCAAAGGTCAGAATTTGACCGGCTTTAAAGTTTATAACGGATTTATTCCCTTGGCAGGGTAGACACAACCCAAAACAGATGTGAGCAGATGGTCATAGCATCTTAGACATAGGACCCAGCCTTGCCCTCATTGGCTGTCTTCCTGTCTCAGGAAGGGGTGGGAGGAGCCAAGGGAGGTAACCCAGACAGTCCACCGGCCACTGTGTGCTCCGACTCCTAGTTTCACCCAAAAAAGGTGATTCACCTCTTCTAATTCTTTGTAAGACAACAGCGTGGTTTTCTGGACAAGTGTCTACTTGTGGGCCGGTTCCCCATCTGGTATCTAGGAATTAACACTGTCATTCTTGTGAGGGTTGGGAGTAGGAGTCTAATTCCTTTCGGTGTGGTCCTTTCCCAGGATAGGTGTGATTTATTCATCAGGAATGTCATCTCAACAAGGGAGAAAAAGGTTTCGTCCCTACCCTATTATGGCAGCATTGAGGGACTGACTGTATCAAAATCCCTACCTGGGAGCTTACCCTGGGACCCACTTCAGTTCTCCTGCCTCCCGGGCCTGTCATGAAGGCCAACATCCGTGGTCATGAGGATGGGTGCTGGGACTTGGGAAGAGGTCTGGGCCCTTCTCATTTTAACCTCCACTGGCTGGAACCAAACTAACCAACAGGGTCCCAAGTTAGTACCCAAAAGTATGTCCAAAGCCCCTTGGGATTGGGATATTAAAAGGTGAAGAAAGTGAGGTAATGTTTCTAGCAATGGGAAGGGGGTCCAGCCCTCTTCTACCCTGGCTGGTCACTCCAGCAGGCAAGAGCAGAGACCTGAAGGGCAGCCTTCCCACAGCCTTCCTGCCAGTCACTGATCTGAGCTAGGAAGAAGGGGCAGGGGACAACCAAGAGGAGCTATACTGCTTTCCTAATTATCTTCAGGTGAAACCCAGTCTAGAGGCCGCATATCCCTTGCCCAACCATTTGCCTAAGCCATTGTAAATTGTATCAAATTCTTTAAATTCACAGAAAAAATGGGGCAGGCCAGGTTTTCTAGAGCTGGCTCAGCAATTGTACTGGAGATGTTAATAGTAACAGTGCTTCACGTTTCCAACGTTACGTTTGAACGTTTCCAACGATGCTGGAATGGCTTGCAGTCTGCTCCTGGTTAAGAAAATTCCCCTGATTTTATGGATTGGCGGTACTGATGACCGATAATAACAGACTCTTTAGTCTTAACTGGTTAACTCCCCTCCAGCAAGCGTAGTTGGAATGAGGCTAGAGTCGAAGCCCCAGAAAGCCACGTGGGTGACCACCCCACCCCCCCCCTCCCGTCCGAGGTCTGCCCCCGTAGGAGTTTGGCGCAGGCGCGATGGCTCACGGCGTCTCCTTCCCTTCTTGCAGTACGCCACCACGGGCTGCTCCCTGACCCTGCACCACACGGAGAAGCCAGAACACGAAGACATCTGTGAATACCGTCCCTACTCCTGCCCTTGCCCCGGGGCCTCCTGCAAGTGGCAGGGGTCCCTGGAAGCCGTGATGTCCCATCTCATGCACGCCCACAAAAGCATCACCACCCTGCAGGGAGAAGACATCGTCTTCCTGGCCACGGACATTAACCTGCCGGGGGCCGTCGACTGGGTGATGATGCAGTCGTGCTTCGGCCACCACTTCATGCTGGTGCTGGAGAAGCAGGAGAAGTACGAGGGCCACCAGCAGTTCTTCGCCATCGTGCTGCTCATCGGCACCCGCAAGCAAGCCGAGAACTTTGCCTACAGACTGGAGCTGAACGGGAACCGGCGGAGACTGACCTGGGAGGCCACCCCCCGGTCCATCCACGACGGTGTGGCCGCGGCCATCATGAACAGCGACTGCCTTGTTTTTGACACAGCCATAGCACATCTGTTTGCAGATAATGGCAACCTTGGAATCAATGTGACCATTTCTACGTGTTGTCCGTGAGGCGCTGCAATTATCTGGGCACAGTGCTCTATGGGGAATAAAGGTTTTTATAGGTGTTCTATTCACTGTGTCTTCATGGATCAAGACCCCCAGTTACCCCATGTTCTGTTTGAACAAGCAGCTTCCCATCTGGCATTAGCCCAGCAGAGTTCATTAAACAGGAATGAATGGGATTGGCCTGTTAGTCATTTGGAGTCTGTTCTGTGATCTAAAATCAACTTTATTATTACATTTTATTTACTTCCTGAACAGCACTTGACAGGTGGCTCAGGGCTCCGGAAGACCAGGACGTTAGGAATGGGAGGCTCCTTCCTGCCTGGCTCCCTCTCTTGGTCCCTCCAAGTTGACAAAAGCACAGTGACTGTCGATAGATTCCTTAACTTTTACCTTGTTTTTAGGGGGGATAGGAATTGTTTAAATGCATTTTAAGCAGTGTTTCTCAAACGGGATGGCAGACCAATAGGCACAGAATCACCCGTAGTGCTCATCGTAAACATGCGTATCTGGGGAGCCTGTGGATTTAACCATCTCATCAGGCGATTCTGTTCGACAATAAAGTTTGAGAACTACTGGGTTAAATTGTGGAAAGGGTCCAGATTTTAAAGGTGCTTTACGATTGCCCTCTACTGATACTGTTTGTCTCTCTACTATTTCATGCCCCCACCAACTACCATGCCCAGATTAGAACCAGAACTGCAGATCTCCAGGAACACACTCCTGAGATTTGGTCACTCTCTTGTGTTTGGGGTGCATTGCCTAGGAAAGCGAATCGTATGGCCACTGATCGGTGTCACATAATTAGTTTTTGCTCATCACTAGTACAGATGACCTGTTTACATGTGGCTTGCCTCAGAGGCCATCCTTGACTGTAGATGGTGGGAAAGACTAGATCAGTAGAGTTGGAAAAGCTTTATAACCAGTGTCATATGCTTGCTATTTAAAGGTATGTGTTGGATTGTTGTTTTTTGCCACATTCACTTTAGTTTTTTAATAAATATTTTCCAAAAATGAATATTGTACTGCTTTTTCCCTGTTGAATAATGTTTATTTATTGGATGCCTACCGTGTGCAGGTGCATGAAACTTCACCACTACCTTGGGCTTGGACTACCACTATTTCCACGTGAAGAAACAGTCATTTGTCTAAGGTCCTGATGCAGGTCTGTGTTAGATCTGAGGTCCACACTCACTTCCCTGAACCAGGCACTGTCCTTGGTGTTACTGGTCTCTTCCTTGGAGATGTTCTTTCAAGTGCTAGCACTAATGGAAGAAGAGTATTTCCCCCGTGTTACAGAATCAGAAGGAAGAGTCATGGCTAGAGCTATTATCCGGAGTCCCGGGTTTGACCCAAGGTGACCCACTCTCACCGTCCCAACCCCAAACTCTCAAAGGAATTCAGAATATAGTCCCATGTGCCTGGTGGGGATAGAAGAGTGCTTAATTGAGGAGCCCAGTGACAATAGACTAGCCCCCTAAGAAGGGGTGGCTTTAGAGTTGTTTTTATTTTTTAGGTGAGATGCAGTGTTGAGATTTTATCCAGGATACAGTGTGGGCAATTAGGGAAGATTCTAGAAAGTTTCGCAATACACAGGCCATAGACATTTCTGTCGCAAGTATTTTTGCCACAAACACTTTCATTGCATAACTAATTGGCCATAAGGCAATTTTGCCATAAAAGACAAAAACCACAAAAAATAAAAGTTGGACACTCATTAAAAAGGACATAATGAAACATAAAAAATAACAAAATTAAAAAGACTATTGTGGAATACAAAATATTTTAAGAGAGTGTGCCAGCGGGGTGCTGGGGGGACAGAGGGGCAGAAGGAGAGGTAAAGAGAGAGAGAGAATCTTAAGCAGGCTCCATGCCCAGAATGGAGCCCAACACGGGGCTTGATCTCACAACCCTGAGATCATGAGCTGAGCTGAAATCAAGAGTCAGTTGTTTGACTGCCTAAGCCACCCAGGCACCCCAGAATACAAAATATTTTAATGCATTTAAAATGTGTGTACATTCACCATAATACTGTACAGATAACCGATCTTCCTTGGTGGATTATACCTAATCACTGGTGTTCAAGTCTTTCCTTCATAGTATTATACTTCTTTTTACTTGTCGTTCCTTGTTCAGCATCGTCTTCTTTTTTTGCTAAAATTTCTTCCTTCATTAAGAAAAGTAGCAGCTTCCCAATATGAGCGTTCATATTTGTAATGGAGCTTTGTATCATGTTGTGCAAACCTCCAGGCTCCTGTTTGTTCTTGGCATGTTCATTGCTAGACCTTCTAAAGTTGTATGGGAAACGTGGAAGAAATGCTAAAGGTATAATGCACTGTAACTGAGCTTTGTTATCAATGTAACTGAAGGGCTGTCATTTTCTGGTATAGAATGTAATCTGGCTTTACACTCATTTCACACTTCCTGTAAGTTTTATCACCGTACTTTCGGTTAAGTCAATCTACGTACTTATTTCGACCCACTATTTCAAGACCAACATATCTATGTGTCCCTGTACAGACCATTATGAGGGCTAGCTAAGATTTGTAACATACAAAAATGGGAACTCTGTCAATGGAGAAGTGAAACAGACAACTAGTTTCAATGCATTAACTCTGCCAAAAGCAGTTGATTCATCAATGAAGAAATGAAACCAGTTATTTGATCTGTTACAGCAAAATTGCCTTATGGACAATTAGTTACACAGCAAAAATGCTTGTGGCAAAGCTGTCTGTGGCAAAGATGTTTATGGCAAAAAAGCCAGACATGGTTAAAGAATTGCTAAAATAACTTCTCTTCTAAGCTATTCTTCAAATAAAGGTGAAAAATAGTACCGTGAGCAAAAGAAGGTGCTTATAATGAGTTCGTAAATGAATGAGAACTATAGCTCTTGTTACCAAGGAAGTCACACGCAAGCCAGGACACAAAGGGGGTACTATGGAGGTGAGACGAGGATCCAGGAGCAGGTGCACTTAGGTCCTCAGAGCCAGAACGGGTCCAGATGTGGCTGTCCAGTGTGCATACAGCATCCAGGCAACATGTTTTGTGCATAAACCAGCCTAGCTTGTCATCACCACTTCACATCCCTAGCCAAGCGCTCCTGTTCTGTGTGATGGGTACTGAAGGTAAAGAAAGCTGTAATCAAAAGCCCATGAAGAAGGAGATCATGGAATCAGATTATTCCTAAAGCATAAAGTCTTAGCTTTTTGGCCCCAGGAAGTAAAGTGATGGGCCAGCAGCCATATAGTGCCTTAGTGGCAGCCCTAATTCTAGAATTCACACTCCCAGTTCAAACGTGTTTCCAGAACTCAACAAACGAAAGTACAGTTTTAGGCAACAAAACTCTGAACTTTTACTTTCCAGAGTTATTTAGCTCCCTTTAGTCTCTATCACTGGAAATCTGTAAGCTTAAACTTTTACTCTCTGGCTTTTTAAAAACTAAGCATTTTCAGCCCTCAAACAAACAAAAATCCCCAGGTTATTCCCTGTTTTAAGAGGAAGTGAAAACAGCAAAACAGATTATGTAAATTAAAACATCGTTTTATGTAGTTCCGGTTGCAAAGGCAATTTAAAACACAGTGATAGGCATTTGTCAAAACTCATCATATGGTCCACTTAGGTACTATATTGTTTTTAAAGAACAAACAATTTCTTTCCCTTTCCTGTCCTAGTTCTATATTCTAATTTGATAGAAATCAGGCTGATCAAGAAAGATGGTAGATTCAACCTGTCTTCCAATGCCTGAGCCATTCTAAAGAAAAAAGATGCTCAAAATTCTTTGGGAAAAAATGTCCATAGTTAATCAGAGAAAGACAACTATCATATGATCTCCCTGATATGAGGAAGTGGAGATGCAACATGGGGGGTTTGGGGGGTAGGAAAAGAAGAAAAGAAACAAGACAGGATTGGAGGGAGACAAACCATGAGTGACTCTTAATCTCACAAAACAAACTGAGGGTTTCGGGGGGGGGCGGATCGGGAGGGGGTGGTGGGGTAATGGACATTGGGGAGGGTATGTGCTATGGTGAGTGTTGTGAAGTGTGTAAACCTGGCGATTCACAGACATGTACCCCTGGGGATTATATGTTTATAAAAAAATTAATAATTAAAAAATTTTTTAAATGTCCATAGTTGTTCATTCTGGGACTCAGAAACCTGAGTGTATGTTATGTTTGTATTTGTATTATTCTATATTCTTTACTTTCAAAAAAATTTTTAAACCAACTAACCTTGAGATCAGGCATTCTCAGCCTTTCTGTGAGCAGGAGTAGGTCTTGGTTTCCCCGATTCCTTAACATTTAGAGGATTAAGAGGGTGATGTTCCCACATGAACTACCCAGTGCACATGATGACGAATTTCACAGGAGAGGTCACTGAGGGTTCAATCATCAAGTAGGACCTGGAATTACCCGCAGATTCAGACGAAAGGCTGAGCGTCTCTGTCTCAGCAGCAGAGTCATGCAACTTCCCTACAACACCGTCCAAGGAAATTTTGCCTGTACCTAACTTCAGGTCTGGGGTCTTGCCAAGTATCAGCAAAGTGACCTGAGGTTGGTCAGTTGACCTCTCTGATGCCACGTTTCCTAACTTGCAACATTGGAAGGTTTGTTTTCTAAATGCTTCTACTATAGTATTAATTCCTGTGAGACAATTGAGCTATTTAAAGTTGAGGTGTGTAAATCACGCCACTCGGGTTTTATATGAGGTGATTCTGGGATAATTGTGACCCAGCATGTGTCAGTCGGTGTTAGCTGGTGACTCATGCTCCAGCTGCCTCTCAGCTTCCCACAGTCTAGAGCTAGGCACGGTGCCTGGGAATAAAGACCATTTTTGCTTTGTAGTTCTGTCTTGAGATGCTGGTGGCCTTGACCTTTCCTGACTCGTGCAGCCTGTGATTGAAGTATGATTATAATTCCACTGACCTGTGCTGGCCCAAAAGAAAGACTTTAAAGAATAGGAAATCTAACTCTCTGTATTGTTAAACCTGCTTCAGCTACTAAGTTGAAGCTTAAAATTTTGGATTTGTGAATTCTTTTCATTTATATTGGGTCTCCAAATGACAGAGCAAGGGAGAAAGTTAAACCCTGTTGATACCAACACCTGCTCTCACCACCACCATTTTATAGGAGAAGGAAGGAAGGAAGGGGAAGAAAAGAAAGGAGGGAGGGAAGGGGAAGGGAAGGAGAAAGAGAAAGAGGGAGAGGGATGGGAAGGGGGGGAAGGAAAGGGGGGAAAGAAAGGGAGGGGAGGGGAGGGAAGGGACGAAGAAGATGTAGAGAAGGAAAGCCACACATGTTAGAATTTTTCATGATGACAACATGGTATCTTTTATATTGAACAAAAGGGGGGAAATTATAAAACTATTAGAACTACAAGCTAACATTTTATAATAATACAAATTAAAGGGGACGCCTGGGTGGCTCAGTTGGTTAAGCGGCTGCCTTCGGCTCAGGTCATGATCCCAGGGTCCTGGATCGAGTCCCACATTGGGCTCCTTGCTCGGCAGGGAGCCTGCTTCTCCCTCTGCCTCTGCCTGCCACTCTGTCTGCCTGTGCTCACTCTCCCTCTCTGACAAATAAATAAATAAAATCTTTAAAAAAAATACAAATTAAGGGTATTTGCTCCGAGTCTTGATGCCACCCAGGCCTGGACAGCTGTAAGCTCCCCACTGCTTGTCCCCCATCTTGTCCTGCTCCAATCCATTCTACACATGGGCACTCAGAGGCTCTTTTTAAATGAGAGTTGGTGGTGTCACAATCCCTAGTTTCTTCCAGAGTGCCGTTATTCTCCTTCCTAGCACTTTCCACAGTTACAATTGTATATTTTATTTGCTTAGTGTCTGCCTCCTCTCCACAAACTCCAGGGTGACATGGACTGACTGACTTTTGCCCGTCCCCATATCCCTGGGCACCTGGCCCACCACAGATATCTGACGGAATAAATCCCTACCAATGTTAGTCTGCTGACAGCACAAAGGAAACACCTCAAGAGTTAACATTGTTTTTATATCAAAAATCACTGGGGAATTTGCCTCAGGCAGGCAGGGAACAGAAACAGGAGGGACATCGAACAACCCGGTGAAGGGAGGAAATAGTCTCTCTGTCCCAGTGATTCTCTAGGCAATGGCAGAAATGCTGGCCTGAAGGGTCCATGCCCTAAAATTTCTTATGTCAGAGTGTCACCTGACCTTCATATCAAAGGCAGACTCTGCTCTGTGTCTGGTGATTCTTGGAGAGGGCACTGGTGAGGATTCCTCTGACCCTACAGGGAACTATATCATAAGATTGGATCAGCTTGCAAAGTTCAGCAAGATAACAGCAGTTGCCATTTACTGGGCACCTGTTTGTGCCAAGTGCTTTGTCTATATTAACCCATTAAATCCTCCCCATATCCCAACGGGGATAAGGGTTTATTAGCCTCAAGCTGAAGTGGAGGAAATTGAAGTTAGGGAGATGAAGCAACTTGCCTAAGCTCACAGCCGGTAAGCTATTGAACGGGGATAGGAACAGGTGCTAGAGTCCTCGGCCCTTCATGGTGTTACATGATGCATCGTTACTGATGTTTGGTTTTCACGCATTTTTTAAATTTTTATTATTTTTTTATTTTTTAAGATTTTATTTATTTATTTGACAGACAGAGATCACAAGTAGGCAGAGAGGCAGACAGAGAGAGAGGAGGAAGCAGGCTCCCCGATGAGCAGAGAGCCCGATGCCGGGCTCGATCCCAGGACCCTGGGATCATGACCTGAGCCGAAGGCAGAAGCTTAACCCACTGAGCCACCTAGGCGCCCCGGTTTTCACACATTTTGACCACCGAAAGGAATACAGCTTGCTTGTAACAGAGGGGGACGAATGGGAGGTAGGGATGCAGATGTTTAGTGGATACAGTACACCTGTACTTTCAAACTGCTTTCTCTACTGTCCCAGCATGTTAGACAGGGACAGTAACCTAAGAGCATTCAGACCCTCACTACTCAAAGTGTGGTCCCCGGACCAGCAGCATCAGCATCACCTGGGACCTTGTTAGAAATGTAAGCATCTCCGGCCACACCCCTGACCTACCAAGTCAGAATCTGTATTTTAACACAATTCCAGGTGATTTGGATGCAATTGGAGTTGGAGATGCACTGGGGAAGACCAGGAGTTCTCAAACTACTTGGGCCTATATGAGGACCAGAGTTAGAATCCCTGGCAGGAGGCCTGAGCTTCTGTGGCCTTTTTAAAGCTTCCCAGGAGAGTCTAACATTCAGTTAGAGTTGAGAACCACTGATCTGGTCCCAACACCCACCTTATTTTTATATTTCCCTTGTACACTGCAGTTAAAATAAGCGAAGTGACCTACCAAGGATAAGGAAAAGAGTATGGACTTCAGAGACCAAGCAGATCAACGTTGAGATCCAGATTCTGCCACTAATGTGCAGTGGGAGGCTTTTGGCAAAACACTAGCCTCCCTGGGCCTCAGCTTCTGCATTTATAAAGTGGAGCTAACACCCACCTTAGAGGGTCACTATGAGAAACATCCATGCAAGGCACAGAGGCAAGGACGTGTGGCTCAGTAGGACCCTGACCAATGGGGGCTCCTCTGACTGCCCGTCAGGTAGGCTGTCCAAGGAGCAAAGTGCTTCACCATTGATACTCCTGCCTGCGGAGCCATCTCCAAGTCTGGAGCCAATGTGCTAATATGACTTTTGTTAAGATTCTGATGAACATGCAGCGCCTGAGTGGCTCATTCAGTTAAGCGTCTGCCTTTGGCTCAGGTCATGATCCCTGGGTCCTGGGATCGAATCCCAAGTAGGGCTCCCTGCTCAGTGGGGAGTCAGCTTCTGCTTCTCCCTCTCCCCCTGCTCATGTACTCTCTCTCTCTCTTAAATAAATAAATAATCTTTAAAAACAAACAAACAAAAAAAAACAAAAAAGACTCTGATGAAAAGATGTGGGAAAAGCAGTTGAAAATCAGTCCACAGGGAAGGAAGTGAAAAAGGCTATCCTCTTCCATGTGCTCCCCGCACCCCCAGCCCACATCCCTCACCCCATCTGTTCCAGCCAGCTGGTGCCAGCGGTCAAAGAGGTCTCCTCATTTAGTCGGCATTTTTCAAACATACAAATAAACCACTTTCCATGCTGCATGTTGACCTGTATTTACTACACAGGAAATGAACACAGGTGGAAATGGGCCCTCCGGAGAAATGCCTTTAGCATGACGCAAACTAAGAAAACACAAAATGTGGCTTTGCACCTCTACCTGAGAAAGTCCGGGGCTCAAAGAGTGTGGGAAAGGACAGGTGTTCTCATTCCTGTGTTGGCAGTGCTTTGTTGTTGTTGTTTATCCCTAACTTTTTTTTGTGGTAAAATATACTTAATATAAAATCACCATGTTAACCATTTTTAAGGGGACAGTTCAGTGGTATCAGGGACATTCACATAACTTTGCATCTTTCTAACAGTTTTAATCATATACTTCCTTCCTTTTCTTCTCGCACACACCTACACATATGCATACGCACTATCTTTGTGATTTTTGTGGCTTTGGAACATTTCACATATATAATTAGAAATGATCTGTAGAGGAGTCCCACGGCAACATGCCTTTCCTTCTCATTAGAAGGAAATTTATTTGACAAGCATGTGCCAGGTGCTTTCACATACTTTATTCATAACAGCCTATAAGGGAGGGAGGGGGTGTTACACTCATTTTTTACAGATTAGGTAACTGAGGCTCAAGAAGGCAGATTAGCATATACACAGCCGCAGAGACAGAAGGCACTATGGCCAGCATTCATACTCGTATCTGCAGAATTCTGAAGGCCATGCTTTTTTCCCCTATTTTAAAAGAAATATTTTTTTATTGGGCGCCTGGGTGGCTTAGTTGGTTAAGCATCTGCCTTCGGCTCAGGTCATGGTCCCAGGGTCCTGGGATCAAGTCCTGCATCAGGCTCCCTGTTCTGCGGGGAGCCTGCTTCTCCCTCTCCCTCTGCCTGCTCCCCCTACTTGTGCTCTCTCGCTCTCGCTCTCTCTCTCTCTCTCTGTCAAATAAATAAATAATCTTTTAAAAATTTTATTATAGATTATTTGAGTTATTATTTTTTTAAAAACTTTTTAATACTGAAAAATATAAAGAATAAAGTAAAAAATCAAAAACAAACTCCTCTCCCAGAAAAAATCACTGATCCATACTGAGGTCTTCCTGTCTAATTCCTTCCAGATACCAATACATTTACTTCCCTGATATCCCATTGAATGTGGGACAGGAGAGGAGAATGGCAGAGGGATGTGGCAGGGAGGGATAAGAATTTTCATGTGTTTTTTCTCTGTATATGTATATGTTGCTTGAATCTTTTACAATAAGATGTACTTGCAAATTAGTTGTGCAGTAAATGAATAGAAAATAATTGGAAGTAAAATCCAGAGGGGGGGAAAAAAAGAATGTATTGATCAACAAGGGAGAACTGTCAACCTAGAAACATTGAAAAAGAAAAGCCCAAGAGGCAAAGTTGGCTCAGAACCAAGAACTCTTTAGGGTAAACAATAAGGCTCAAGCTGATAGGTATGTTTCTAACATAAAGACAGACGCATCAGGCTTTCAAAGCAGGATGTCATTAAACCTCCGTATCACCTAGCTGTGCGGTAGTGTGGGTCTAATTCTGAGTCTGCCAGACAGCTTTCTGAATACAATTTAACTTCCCATGTAATTTGCTTACAGGGTGAGAATGTTCTGGGTAGATTATTTCCAACTACTTGACAGTTAAACCTTTCTGCCAATTAAATTAATTGGTTTTCAAATATGTCTTCATTCTCTGAGAGCTCTGTTCGCCAGTCAGCATCACTAAATTCTGTCAACCCAGGATAATGTCAGTTTGAACTTTCCAAATCCGTAAGTCTGGAGTCTGGATTATGAGAAAGGCCATTGAACACTTTCCTTGGAGTACTTTCTAGGCTGAGGAGCAGGAGGACTACAACAGACATCTCCGGTCTTACACACCCAATAGGTACCAGAAAACGCCATTATGAGCCCCATTGTGAATATTCCTCAGGTCATGTGGTTACACAGGGCCAATCTTAGGTCATTTAACAGCAGTGCAATGTGGTAGTAGGCCAGGGAAGGTTCTGAAGAGACAGCCCCAGTCACAAACATGGGGGGAAAGCCCCATCCAGCAAGCACAGATGGTATCAGGCTCAGGCATTCACAGAAGTAACTACCCATTTCAACAAGCATTCCACCTTAGGTAGTGTAGGTACAAGCGAGGTATCATGAGGGCTGAGAAGAGCAATGGTAGAAGGGTATTGAAGAGTAAGTGACAGGCAGGGATCCAGGCAGGTGTTGACCTCAGGTGAGTCCACCTGCAGGCATTAATACCTGGTACCTAGGCACTGAGACCAGGTTTCTTTCATTCACTCATCCACTCAACAAATATTTGTGATATACCTCTTGTGGAGATACTCCTCTAAGGAGCTCTCATGCTCCTGCCTACCTTATTCAGTATACCGGGGATACAAGTCCTGACTGCTCTTTACCTGGGCCCTTTCTCAGCGTTGTGTTGTCAGCAAGCAACCTTGAGGGATAAAGTAATGCCTTCCCCAGGGACGAAGAGTAGGCTTGCTTACTGCTTACTATAAAAGTCATGAATTCCCCAAGTTCGGTGTTCCGCACCTGCGACACAAAGTCACTGCACGGACAGCCTCCATCTGACCTATGTGACATCTCCCGTGAGGACTGGAGGCACGGGAACCTGAGGCAAGCATGCTGGTACTATGCTGCTTGCTGTCCTGGAAGTAATAAAGTCCTGTGTTTCTGAATCTGGAATCTCATGTCTCCTCCAGCATCCAGGGAATAGTAAAAGGCTAACTTACTAGCTTATAAATTGGGTAAAACCGAACAAATACCAGACCCTACAGCAGTGAGTATGTGCTAGGCCCTATACTAGGTCTTGGGGATAAAGCAGTATACAAAAACAGGCCCATGCCTATTTTCAAGGAATAAATATTCAAGTCAGGGGATGAACAACAGATAACAAAATAAACAAGAAAATAGTAGAGAGTAAGAACTGCTCTGCAGACAACAGAAATGGAGGGATGTGCTAGAGATGAACAGGTGCCTGTATCACACTGAGCAGCCACAGAAGGCCAAGGAAAAAGCACCTGGAGGGAAGCACAAGGGAAGAAGAGAACAGCAAGTACAGAAGGCCTGTGGTAGAACCAGCCACTGTGGCTGGAACACAGTAGTCACAGGGGAGACAGTTCGAGGGCAGGTCAGTAAGAAGAAGATACTTGCCCTGTGAGGCTGAAGCTAGGGGTTTAGATTTCTTTCCAGGTGCAATGGAAAGCCATTGGAAAATTTAAGGAGCATAAGTGATCTGATTTATATTTTTAAAACTGGCTGTAGCTGCTCAGAAAGAAAAATGGTTGCAGTGAGCAAGAATGCACACATTTAGGATGCTATTGCATTTATCCTTGTGAGACATAATTATGGCTTGGACAAGGATGGGCAGAGGAGAGCTAAGTAGAAATGGGCAGATTTGGGCTGAGTTTTATTTTTTTTAAAATGTATTCATTTATTTGAGAGAGAGAGTGTGTGTGTACTGAGGGGGAGGGGCAGAGGGAGAGAAACAATTCTAAGCAGACTCCCCTCTGAGCACAGAGCCCAATGTGGAGCTCAATCCCACAGCCTGAGATCGTGACCAGAGCCAAAACCAAGAGTCCAACACTCCACTAAGTCACTCACGCGCCCCAGATTTGGGCTGAGTCTTTTTTTTTTAAGATTTTATTTATTTGACAGACAGAGATCACAAGTAGGCAGAAAGGCACGGGGTGTGGGGAGCAGGGTCCCCGCCGAGCAGAGAGCCCGATACAGGGCTTGATCCCAGGACCCTGAGATCATGACCTGAGCCAAAGGCAGAGGCTTTAACCCACTGAGCCACCCAGGCACCTCTGGGCTGAGTCTTAAAGGTAGAGTTGGCAGAGGTTGCTAAAGCATTAGATGGGGCAATGGGGAAATGGGGTGGAATAGTAGTTATAGGAATAAGAAAAAGGGAAGAACCAAAGGTGATCACTCCTAGGTTTCTCCCCTTAGAAAGGAGGTGAGTTCTGGTTGCTGAAGTGAATGAGACCAGGAAAGAGCTGGTTTTTTGTTTTTTTTTTTAAGATTTTATTTATTTATTTGTCAGAGAGAGAGCGAGAGAGAGAGCGCGCGCACAGGCAGACAGAGGCAGAGGGAGAAGCAGGCTCCCTGCTGAGCAAGGAGCCAGATGTGGGACTCGATCCCAGGACGCTGGGATCATGACCTGAAGGAAAGAGCTGGTTTAAAGGAGAATCCAGAGAGGCACATGGGTGTAGGCAGCACCTAGACAATTGCTTAAGTCTGGAGTTCTGAGGGGAGGCCAGGCTAGAAGTATCATTTCGGAGGCCACCACCATATGGATCGTGCTTAAGTTGTGAGGGGATAAGAAGACTGGGGGAGATAATCTGGACAGAGGAGAGTGTGACTTGGGCCTGCATTGAACAAGTGCCACATGAGGAACCAGAGCCCAGAAATGGGACTTCTAAGATGCTGCCAAGGTGGGGGAAACCCTTGAGGATTTGGTGTCACAAACCCCTCAGGAAAATATCAGAATCAAGTAGAACAGAGGGGTCGGCTATTGAACATCGCTGAGAAGACTGTCCATCTCCAGCGCCCTGAGAGACAAGCCCTAAGTACTGCTCCAGTTACTGCCTCCAGACCCTGCGACAGTGATATCAAATAAGAGGCACGCTGCAGCTCAAAGGCAGAGTTTCCATTACACCGGATGAGCGCGTGGGGCTACCTGAGTCCTAGAGTTACAGAGGCTTCTGCCGACAAGAAGATATGTCCCGTCCAGTGTGGCTCCCTTGCTGCCCTTCTCTCTAGCCAACCCACCCTTCTCCCCAGTCCCCTGAGGGACCAGAGGGCATACCTCTGACGATGTACTCGCTTATCTGTCCAGCTATGCCAATGCTACTCACCCTTCAAGGCCTAATGTGGTCATCATTCACTACACACCCATCAATTGTTCTCTGCTTCCTTCTCTGCTCTTTATATCCTTGATATAATTTAATTCTCATAAACATGCTGAGGAGAATATTACCACTTTCACTAACCCATGAAGAAAGTCAAGCTAAGTAACTTGCTTAAAATCACATGGCTTGGGATACCTGGGTGGCTCAGTGGGTTAAAGCCTCTGCCTTCAGCTCAGGTCATGATCTCAGGGTCTTGGGATCGAGCCCTGCATCGGGCTCTCTGCTTAGCGGGGAGCCTGTTTCCCCATCTCTCTCTGCCTGCCTCTCTGCCTACTTTTGATCTCTGTCCGTCAAATAAATAAATAAAATCTTTAAAAAAAAAAAAATCACACAGCTTGCAAGCAGTGAAAATTGGATTCAAGGCCAAGACTGTGGCCCATCCCATGGGCCTGCCTGCACATGTGGCAAGCATAGGGACTCTAACTGATTAGTTCAAGTCTGAAAGCAGAAGACAAAAGGCAAATTACAATCACAAAATGTGCAGCTACACAAATTGTGTCATTACAAAGCACATGACAGTCAGAGGACATTCAAATTGATATGGAGTTCAAAGGGAGATCAGAAATGCTTCTTGGAAGAGTCAGTGTGTGTACAATGGGCCTTGAGAGCTGGGTAGGATTTTTCAGGGCTCAGGCAGTGGGGAGGATATGCAAAGAAAAGAAAAAGGAACAGGGTCTCCCTGACCGACCCCATGGCAGTCAGTGCCAAAGTCCAGCCTTGTCCACCTCACATCCCCTTTACAGGGTTTTCCATCTCTCATATTTCCTTTACTCCTACATCCCAGCACCTAATCCAAGGTCATGCACACAGAAGGTGTCTAGTGAATATTTGTGGAGTTCAACAGTGTCCTGTCTGATCTCCTAATTCTAGTTTTTCCTTTATCTAATCCATCCCTGTACCAGCTAAGCATCATGGCTCACATGGCCCACAATTAAACCTACTCCCTCTAAAGAATTTGCCTTGTTTCTGGAAAACTCGATGGGAACCCCCAATAACTCACACCCCCTATAGACTCACAAAGCTGGCCTCAGTTGATATGACCTAACTCAAGGCCAGCCCATTTGTTGGCTGAGCAGCAACCAACCCAGTTCTCTCAAGAGAGTAGAAGACTGTCCATGGTGAGCATGGCACCCACACAGTCCTCGAAGTTGGGGCTGTGCCAAGATGAGCCCAGCAAGAAAAGCAGAGACAAGGGGAGCAAGGGACCCCAAGAGGTAGAGTGAGCAGCCATACTGCCCACTCTTCCAGATCCCAGTCCTCACTCCTCACCCCACAAGGCCCAGTGACACTCCTTTTCCTGTTCTGAGCTATCCTGTGCTGAGATGGTCCCTTGTGCCTTCCCAAGACACTCCCCTAGTTGCTTTTTTCCCTTTCTCAGCTTTAGACTGTATTTATTGACTCCCACCCACCACCATTATAGCAAATAACACATGCTTTCTCTCACTGATTTTCATTCTATGATTATTGTTGTCAAGATTTATAATGCTTTTTAAAACCTTTTATTATGTAAATTTTCAAAAGAAGGAAGAGAAATCAATGTAATGAATTTGATGTACTGTCACCAACTCCAACAATTATCCACCCTTGGCCAATCTTGCTTCATCTATACTCCTATACTCATCTATTCTCCTACATCCACATGTGGATTTTTTTTTCACATGTGGATTTTTTTTTTTAAGATTTTTAAAATTTATTTATTTGACAGAGAGAGAGAGCACAAGTAGGCAGAGAGGCAGGCAGAGAGAGAGGGGGAAGCAGGCCCCTCGCTGAGCAGAGAGCCCAATGTGGGGCTCAATCCCAGGACCCGGGGATCACGACCTGAGCGGAAGACAGAGGCTTAACCAACTGAGCCACCCAGGTGCCCCTACATGTGGATTTTTTAAAAGATTTATTTATTTTCGTGAGAGAGTAGAGGGAAGGACAGAGAGGGAGAGAGAATTTTCTAGCAGACTCTGTCCCTGCTGAGCACCAAACCCCATGCAGGGATCAATCCCACGACCCTGAGATCGTGACCTGAAATCAAGAGTCAGATGTTCAACTGACTGAGCTACCCAGGCACCCTCCACATGTGGATTTTTAAAATCAAACCCCAGGTATTTAAATCATTTCATCTCTCTGTGTACTTCAGTATAGAGTACCTAAGGATAACTTTTATATGACAATACTGTTATCAGACCTGTTACAATTAATAATTCCTTAATATAATCAAATACCCAGTCAGATTTCCTATTTCCCTGGTTGAAGTATTCTGTTTGAATGGGAATCCACGTGAGATCCTACATCATACTGATGAAATGGTTCCATCTCTTTCAATCTAGAGATTCTCTCTCCATCTCTTTTATTTCTCTGAAATTCTTTATTCAAGAACCCAGATATCCTATAGCAGTTACCTGTAGTTTCATCGCATCCAGATGATCACTTAATAGAATCTTCTGTACCCTGTATTTCCTTTAAATCAGTAGTTAAGACAAGAGGCTCGATCAAAATCAGATTTGATTTTTTCTTTTTTAAATGAAGTTACTTCCTGAGTGGTTAACTAGACATGTTAACTAGACATTGTGTCCTTCCATAACAGGAAGGACGAAATCAATCAATCAGTCTCTACTGGTTATGTTATCAGCCACTGATAGCCCATATCCACTAATCAGGGATTACAGAATGATATTCCAAATCTGTCACTCCATCTTCATTAGCTGGAAAACTTCTATAGTAAGAAACTTCCCCTTTTCAACTATTTGAAGGTACATTTTACAAGGGAAAGGTAAGATAAATGCTCATTTTCCTTCATGAGTTTACAAAACAGTGAGATGATTTCTTGGCATCCTCCAATGTAACCAATGAAGCAACATTTTTAAAAATATCATTATGGGGGTGCCTGAGTGGCTCAGTCAGTTAAGCCGCTGCCTTCAGCTCAGGTCATGATCCCAGGGTCCTGGGATGGAGTCCTGCATAGGGCTCCTTGCTCAGCAGGGAGCCTGCTTCTCTCTCCACCTCGCCTACCGCTCTGTTTGCTTGTGTGCTTGCATGCTCTCTCTCTCACTCTCTGACAAATAAAGAAAATCTTTAAAAAATAAATAAATAAAATAAAAAATTAAAAAAATCATTATGTATCATGGATTTAAACATTTTGTATGTATTTCAATCCACTGTAGTTATTATCCTTATTGACGTTCATACAGTCCATCTTGGCCTGGTGAATGCTTATTCAGCTTAATTCCTGGGTCCTTTTGATATGACATAAATAGTGATCTTTAATGCTCCAGACTCATCTCATTCCTTCTGCCTTCAAACTAGAATCAACTATGCCTCTGAGAAGCCTTCAATTCTTTTAACGAGAAATAATAATTCAAGATCACAGCCTAACATTCACTGCAGCATTACAAGCATACCTCAGAGATATTGCAGGTTCCATTCCAGACCACCACAACGAAGTGAGTATCACATTAAACTGAGAAGAATTAATTTTTTGGTATATAAATGTTTAGTGCATATAAATGTTTAGACTACACTGTAGTCCACTAAATATGCAATAGCATTATGTTTTTTTAAAAAGAAGGCAATGCACGTAACTTAATTAAAAAATAGTTTATCACTTAAAAACACTAACCATTATCTGATCTTTCAGCAAGTTGTAATCACTGATCACAGATCACCAAAACAAATACAATAATAATGAAAAAGCTTTAAATATTGCAAGAATTACCAAACATAACACAGGGACATGAATGAGCAAATGCTGTTGGATAAATGGCATCAAAAGCGTTGCTCAACACAGAATTACCACAAACCTTCAATTTGTAAACCATGCAATATCTTCAAAACGCAATAAAATGAAGCCAATAAAATGAGGTATGCCTGTATTTACAATAGCTAAGACATGAAACAACCTAAATGTCCATCGATGGATGAATGGATAAAGGAAATGGGGTATATATATATACAATGAAATATTTATGCAGCCATAAAAAGAAATAAAATCTTGTCATTTGCAAAACCATGGATGGAACTTGAAGGCATTATGCTAAATAAGTCATACAGAGAAAGACAAATACTATATGATCTCACTTATATGTAGAATCTTAAAAAAACAAACAAAGAAAAAAAAACAACTCATTAATCCAGAGAAAAGATCAATAGTTGCCAGAGGTGGAGGTAAAGAGGGTGAAAAGAGTCAAAGCTATGCATTTCCAGTTATAAAAAAGTCATGGGACTGTAACATACAACATTGTATGTTATAGTTAACACTACTGTATTGTATATTTGGAAGCTACTAAGAGAGTAGCTACTAAGAGAATAAATCCTAAAATCCTAAAAAGTCTCATCACAAGAAGATATATGTAACTATGTATGGTGATAGATGTTAACTAGACATAGTGGTGATCATTTTGCAATATATACAAATATTGAAATATTACACTTTGCACCTAAAACTAATATAATGTTATATGTCAATTATACCTCCATAATAATTTTTCAAAACTAAAATGTTTAAAAAATCACAATCTAGGCAGTAGGAGCATTCCCTTTATTCTTGAGCTAGTTTGTATGGATTTTATGCCAAATACATCTTGACTAGAATTTTCAATGCTTCCACCAAAATAAATCACAAAGATGCAAATTAGATTACACAAATATGATTTAAAATCTTCCTGTTTTTAGACAATGATGCCAAGAAAATTCAAGGGTAGAATAGTTTTTTCAACAAACCGTGCTGGGATAATTGGATATTTACATGTCAAAGAATGACATTGGATCCCTACCTCACTCTACATGTTAAAATTAACTCAAAATGGATCAGAGACCTAAATGTAAGAGCTAAAACTATAAAACTCTGAGCATCATCAAACTGGACATCAAAGTTTAAAATTTTTGTGCTTCACAAGAGAACATCCAGAGAGTGAAACACAGCTCACAACTTTTTTTTACAAATTTTACATCTCATAATCATCTAGTATTCAAAATATATAAATAATTCTTATAACTCAACAAAAAGACCACCCAAATTTAAAAATTGGCAAAGAATCTAAATAGACATTTCTCCGAAGAAGATAAACAAATAGCCAATCAGCACATGAAAAGATGCTCAACATCATTAGCCATCAAAGAAATGCAAATCAAGGTCACAAAGAGGAATCATTTCACACCTCCTAAGAAGGGATAAAAAAAAAAAACAGATACTAATGATCATTGGTAAGATTGTGGAGAAATTCAAAATCTCATACATTGCTGGTGGGCTGTTCTCCAAAATGTTAAACATAGAGTATCATGTGACCCAGTAGTTCTACTCCTAGGTATATATCCAAGAGAAATGAAAACATATGCCCACACAAAAACTTATACATGAATGTTCATAGCAGCATTATTCATTATAACCAAAAAGTAGAAAAACTCAAATGTATACCAACTGATGAAGGAATAAAATATGGTATATTCATAGAATGGATTATTATTCACCAGTATAAAAAAATAAAACACAAATCCATGCTATAACACATTGGACCTTGAAAATGTTCTGCTAAGTGAAAAAGGTCACTTATTATATGATTCCATTTACAGGAACTGTACAGGATAGGCAAATCTACAGAGACAGAAAGTAAGTGAATGGTTCCCTGGCACTGGGGATATTGGGAGCCAGTGAAGAGTGACTGTTAATGGGCATGGGGTTCTTTTTAAAGTGACGAGAATGCTCTAAAATTGATATTAGTAATGGTTGCATAACTCTGAATACACTAAAAATCATTGAATTGTGTATTTCAAATGGGGAATTGTATGGTATGTGAATTATGAATTATACCTCAATAAAGCTAATATACGTATATATATATACACACACACACACATATATGTATATGTACCTATATATACAAATATATATGTATTTTTTTACATCTCTCCCTGGTAACTTTGTGCCTCCAGGACATGAAGCAATATTCATTATTCATCTGTTTGCTCAATACATATTTACTAGGTACCTACTATTGAATCATTCATTCTTCAACAAATATATATTGACTACCTACACTGTGCCAGGCATGGTTTCAGACACAGAGAATTCAACAAAATATACAAAAAACCTAGCCTTTGTGTTGCTTCCATTTTCATGGATAATAACAGGTAATAAACAAATATACAGGAGGATCTTATACAGCGCAATACATAGAAAGTAACTGATGCTATGGAGGAAAATAAAGCAGGGAAGTCATAAAACTAAAGCATGGTCAGTGGGGGAATAGCAGAGGGGAGGGGTTGAAGTTATAAATAGGGTGGTCAGGAAAGGCTTCACTGAGAGGATGAGACATTTGAGCAAAGATTTTAAGGAGGTGAGGGAGTGAATCACAGACATCTAGAGAAAGAACAGTCTAGGCAAGGAAAATAGCAAGTGCCAAGGTCCTGGGGTGGACATGCCTGGTATGTTTGAGGAATATCTGGGAGCGGAGTCAGTAACAAGGAAAGTAGACTATGAAGTTAGAGAAGTAAGGAGAGAGACACTCTCTGCTATTCTTTTGAGGTAGAGCTGAGTGGAGTGTGTCCATTTAGGAAAAGCAGAGATTATTCTGGACACTGGTGCCATGAGGAGTACATATGCAATCACTAAAGTTACAATCACTGGTGTACTGGAGCTGGCACAAGTTTTGAGTGACTTTTTGAGGAATTGGGGGTTTCAGTTGATAAATACAGCTATTACTAAAAATAAAATTTATAAAAATTTACAATGAGATAAATTATGTTAAAAATAAAAGCATTAAGTACTCCCACTTTCCCAATTATTTTGCTACATTTAACTATTATCTAGGCTGCTGAGGTTTTGTGTCCATTGTATCTGTATGGTGGAAATACTAGAAAGAATAAGCCATGGGGCTTCTCCTCTCAACTCTGCATCACGTTCAGGGATGGCACATTAGCTCACTTGAAATGGGTCATGGTAGGAGTATTTATACCATAGAAATCACCAAATGCTCCACACCATGGCTTGATTTATTGTTTTATTTTGTCTGGACTTTAAAAAGTAAAAGAGAAAAATGCTAGTAGTACAGTTTTAACGAAAAAATATGTCATATTCCAATCATTCTAGAGCAAACAGAACAACATTGTGAGGAAATATTTTTACAGTATTTTGAAAACTATTACACAGTTTAGCAAAGAAGTCACTCACATCATTGATGATATTAACAAATTAGTGAATTTCTGACATGTGTCCTTGTTTCTTCTCTCTGACCTTACCAGTAGCAACCTACACTTATGTTGTAACCACACTTGTTTGTCGATTTCAACCTCAGCTTGGTACAGTAGGTGAGCTCAGCAAAGAGCAATGAAAAAATTCCAAGGAAATCGACTGACTATATAGAATTTACAGTAAAGAGTACTATATATTGGGACACACGGGTGGCTCAGTTGGTTAAGCATCTGACCTTTGGCTCAGGTCATGATCCCAGGGTCCCAGGATCGAGTCCTGTATTGGGCTCCTTGCTAAGCAGGGAGCCTGCTTCTTCCTCTTTCTCCCACTCCCCCTGCTTGTACTCTCTTTCTCTGTCTCTCTGACAAATACTCTTTAAAAGGAAGGGAGGAGGGAAGGAAGGAAGGAAGGAAGGAAGGAAGGAAGGAAGGAAGGAAGGATACATTCCCAGAGAATCAATTGAATATATAGAATTCACAATAAAGAGTACTATACACTTTTCTTTGTAATTTGTGTGCTTCAGATCATTGCTATCAGTAAGATGTGTACTAAGAGTGTGTGTGTGAGAGAGAGAGAGTGTGTGTGTGTGTTTTTACATTTCTTTTTGGAGAGCTGGTTGTTAAGCATTTACCAGCTACCAACACTGCTCTGGCTCCATCCAATATCAGATCAGTGATAAAAGATCTTAGGGACCTGACAGATAGAGGGAAGAGAAGCTTCCCAGGACAACCTATCAACTGAAAGGGAGTTATTCTGAAATCATTCTGCTCTGATATTCAGTCCACCAGGCCAGAGGCCAGAAGCTCCTTTGCATTTCTAGGGATGGTTACCTTCTTTAGTGTAGATGAGCCTAGCTCTCCATTTATGGTAGTGATACGGTTTCCTTTTCAAACAAAAACTGTTCAAAGTACCAGAGGAAAAAAGGGCGGGGGGGCAATTTCCAAAAGGAAAATATTCAGTAAGTGATACAGATAAAACACAGAAGGGACAAAAATTCCTACAGTGGCCTGTAGTGACCACACCTTGGGCAACGCTCACTCAGTGCTAAAGACCAGAGACAGTGAAGAGCTACTACCCCCCAGGGCTCCCATTCAGGCATTCCTAATGGTCTCTGGCTTTTTGAACTTACAGCCTCAGCATCCTGGTCTGGACCACAGGGACCTGAGTCAGTGAGAGGAGGGAAGCCCAAGGCCTGGCACCCATGCAGCTGACTAGAGAGGGGCCCCAGGGAGGAGCCTGGGCTAGGCCAGGCGGCCTCCTCCCTGACCCACACCTTCGACCGCTTTCGACCTCCCCTCCCCGACCTGTATAATATCCATATTCACACACACACAGCGTTTTCCCTTGGTAATCCGTAATCACCCCTGCCCAGCAGCCAGTGCCCTCTGGCCCAGCAGCCAGCGCCCTCTGGCCATGACTCAGCAGGCCCAGCCCAAAGCCATCTTTCTCCTGGGGCAGCTGCGGCTCCCAGGGGGCGGGCTGTCCATTCTCTGCTCACCCTTCACCCCCAGCTCTGGGCCCTGGCAGGCGGACTTCTGTGTTGCCTTGGGCTTTCACCTCCGGTTGGACTGGTCTTTGGGTGGCATGGGCAGGAGATGGGTGTGAGGGAGGAGAGTGCTTGGGGGTCTGTATCCCCTCCACTTCTTCCCTATGGGGCCCACTGGCCCAGCGGCAGACTTGTCCAGAGCCCACGGTTCCTGTCCAGCTGCCCTCTCTGGAGACTGCTGGGTCTCTGCTAACTGCTCCTTCCTCACCCCCTCAGGCCAGGACCTGGAAAGGCTCCTGCGGATGCTAGCCAGAGGGGGCTCTGCCCTCCCTTGCCTGTCCCTCACCCACACCTTTTGTCAATGGGTCCTTTCCACTCTCCGCAATTACCCAACTACATGTCCCGCCCAGCCCCAGACCGCTCCCTGGTCACAGAGCTGCTCCTGCTGCTCCCGGCTCCTCTCTGCAGGTTCTGTCCTTCACTCATGCACTCATCACAACAATCCCACAAGGTGGACACCCGTATCAGCCCGGTTCACGAAGGAGGAAACTGAGGCACAGAGAGGGCAGTTAACTGCCCAAGTTCTCACAGCAGTAGGAGGCAGGGCTGGCATCCATCCCGGGCCATGCAGCTCCTGACACCATTTTGAGTTCGGATGTATAAGGGACCAGGAGGGTGGATGTCTGTCTGTGCTCCCGGGAGCACAAGCCCAGCCAGACTCACAGGCTGCTGGAGTCTGGGGTGGAGTTCAGAAACAGAAAGGTGGTCCAAGCCACTCTGGGGGGCCATCACTATCTCACAGCTCCCAGGACTGCTGCCTCACGGTGACTCAGCCACACCGCTTGTGCCCACCCTGTTGCCAGCACCCTGCTCCTCTCTGCTCTCCTTTGCTCTCTTTTTAAAGACTTTATTTACTTATTTTTCTGAGAAAGAGAAAGTGTGTGGTGGGGTGGCCGAGGGAGAGAAAGAGAGAGACTCTCAGTCTGCCCCCCCACCCCTGCCCCCACTGTGTGGAGCCTGATGCAGGGCCCGATCTCAGGACCCTGAGATCACCACCTGAGTTGAAACCGAGAGGCAGATCCTCAATCGGCTGAGGAACCCACCCCCACCCCCCTGCCCAAGCCAGGCGCCCCCTCTGCTCTCCTTCTCTTGTTCTCACAGTTTCTGCCCAGGGCCTTGTCTGTGTTCCTTTTATTTCTACCCCCCACCAACCGCTGCTGACCCCTTCAGGGCAGGATCTGCTTGATCGGGCCAGTCACTCTCAGTCTTCTCTGTTCTGAAAGTCACTGGCCTGGCCCCGGTCAGAAGCTGCCTGATTACCACAAGGGGGTGGGAGTCTGTGGAAAGCCACCCACAGACCCAACTGCAGGGCTGTTGCACAGCAGAGAACACAGAAACATACACAAGCTCGAGTCCGCACGGCCAGCGCTGGGGCAAAGACATGGGCATTCTCGTGGGGGAGGAAGGATAGACCTCACTACTCCCAGCTATTCCAGAGGCCCTGGCTTCATGCTGGCTCTCCATGAGAGCAAGAAACTGATGCCGAATAAGCCTCGCACATTACCAGGAGCAGGTGAGGCAAGACTCAGCTTTTCGGGAGCACCGAAGCAGACTTGGGCCTCAGGCCTGTCCCAAGTCCATCCCTGCAGACATCTACCCCAGTTGGAGGCTGTGGCCAGAGTGGGAGGGCCACCTGGTACAGAAAGACAAAACCAGGCTGGTCACACATAAGCCACGCCAGGCCCCTTCTCAGACCTCTTCAGGTGCAGCAAGCACCCAGATCCTGAGAGACTCCCCTGTGTACATTCCTCCTGCGCCTCCCACTCCAGTCTCCCCGAACTTTCCACAGGTTCCAGACATAAAGCATTCATGACTTGGGGCACCGGGGTGGCTCAGTCAGTGAAGTTTCTGCCTGAGGCTCAGGTCATGATCTGGGGGTCCTGGGATTGAGCCCTATGTGTTAGGCTTCTGCTCAGTGGGGGAGTCTGCTTCTCCCTCTGCCTCCGCCCTCCCTGTTGCCCTCCCCTCCTTGTATGCATGCTCTAAAAAATACAGGAAATCTTAAAAAAAAAAAAAAAAAGCATTCATGACTTCCTGTCTGCCCAAACCCTTCCCTCAGCCCCAAAGGTCTTCCTCCACTTTCTTCCAGCAAATTACTTTCCATTCAAGAAAACTCCCCAGAGGGGCACCTGGGTGGCTCAGTGGGTTAAAGCCTCTGCCTTCAGCTCAGATCATGATCTCAGGGTCCTGGGATTGAGCCCCGCATCAGGCTCTCTGCTCAGCAGGGAGCCTGCTTCCTCTTCTCTCTCTCTCTCCCTGTTTCTCTGCCTGCTTGTGATCTCTGTCTGTCAAATAAATGAATAAAATCTTAAAAAAAAAAAAGACCAAAAGAAAAGAAAACTCCCCAGATACCCCGGAACCAGATCAATTGTCCTACCGCCTGGACCCTCACTCCTTGGTTCTCTGGACTAGCACTCTCCGTGTCCCGCTGCCAGGTTTCAGCTGCAGCCTCCTCTCTTAAACTACCAGCTCCTTGAGAACAAGGCTAGTGTCTCATTCATTTTTATATTTTAAGGCCCTTCCCCACACCAGGAACATACTAGATGGCCCCCAAGTGATATCAAAGAAATGAACAGAGGAAGAGCCAGGAACATAACCAGAAAGTAGCAAATAGGAGGGTGACTGCTGTTTCCCCGCAGGGAATAGTGGGAAAGGATGGCGGAGAGGGGACGAGGCAAGGAGGGAAAGCCAGCACAGGGGTGCGAGATCAGCTGGTCACCATGGGAGCATCTGGGGCCTCATCCCACCAGAGGCTTCTGAGGATTCCCATAGAAGGACCTCTGAATTGCCCAACTAACAGACAGAAGGGGAGGTCTTCACCCTTCAGTCCCATCCCCCACTGACTGAAGTTTGCCCCACATCACGGCAGGTCCCTCACACAGCCAGAAGGCAACCAGGAGACAAGGGCGTCCATACTGCAGGGTTGGGGAGACACCAGGCAGCGAGTGAGTGATTCTCAGTGCTGCTAAAGTGGGAGCTGTTGGGCCGCAGGTGCAGAGAGCTGTTTGCCACAGTGGTGGTTAGAGCAGCAGCTGGGCCAAAAGGAGGCAAAGCATCTGTGCAGGTCTCCAGAAGGCATAGATACTAAGGTTGGAAAAGCAGGGCGAAGGTTATACTACAGAGAGCCTTGAAGACCAGCCCTTAAGGCTTAGCGGGGTGGGCTTCTCGGCCACCGCGAATTTCCGGGCGGCGCAGAATACAAATGGCAGCACCAAGGGCCGGCTTGAGTTAGTTGGGGTCCCCTCCCTCATAGACCAACCAGCCCTTGCCCCAGACCTCTGCAGATAAACCCAGAATGTAGCAAAAACCAGTACAACTGCTGTACCCCTACCCACTCCCATCAATCAACAGCACGCCTGAGCCCCTCAAGACAGAAATACTAAGCCCCAGTTGGGGCTGCTGTCTCTCTCCCCTCCCATGAGGAAATCCCTGTATTTTTAAATATTGAGGTTTTTGTGTACACCTTTGAGGTCTAAAGAAAGAGGAGCTTGGGAACCTTTAAGAAAAAAGCCAGGCCCAAGGGATTCCTTGTGGCAACCCATCAGTGTTCAGCTGCTGAGGAAGTAGAGTTCATTCTAATTTCCGAAAAGGTTTAGAGAAATGTTAGGTGAAAGAAAAAAAACAAAAACAAAAACAAAGAAAACCTTCAAATTAGTAAAGAATCAAGAGGAATACACCTGGAAAATGCCATGACACACTTTTTCAACTTCTTAAACAAGTCCGTTAAGACCTATACAATGAGAGCTGGCCTTTGGGGCACCTAACACTTATGCTCCGTGGTCCCTTTATTTGTCTATCTTAGCTCTGGACGCTGGGGCCACAGTCATATGAATCTCCTCCAGAGAAGCTTTCTCTGTCCTTTCAAAACAAATTGGATTTTCCTGAACAGTCCAAGATCAAAGGCAGGAGGAAAGATGAAGATTTATTTTCCCGTATGAGTCACCGGCTGGATCACCAAACACAGAGTTCACCAAATGTTTTGAGTGCTGATGACACCACGCAGACAAGATTACAGAGTTCTGGTGTGATGTTTAATTAAAACTTTTCATCGGATCAAGGGCACTGTCACAGTTGGTGACAATGTAAATTACCCATCACCCAGAAATTCTCTTCCTGGGAATTTATCCTAAGGAACTAATAAAGAATGTGGGGTAAGATTTAGCAACAAGGATAGTCACCAGACTGCTCTTGAAAAGAAAATTTAGAAACAATGTAAGTTCCCAAAAGAGGGGAATTAGCTAAAGATAGTACCATTAAACAGTGGAATTCTATGTTCCATGCTGCCATAAATGTAAACATTGTGTGTGTGTGTGTGTGTGTGTGTGTACATACACCCACAGAGACACATTTATACATTGTGCTCTGACAGAAAATGAAAAGAATGTCTGTGGTAGTCCCCAGATTTGGGGAGATGGGATTAGAAGTACGTTAAGTGTTCCCTTTGCCTGATTTTTTCCATTCTGAGCATGAACTGCTTTTGTACTATAGAAAGAATAATTAAAGAATAGTCCTACTCAGGGGAGTCCCATTCATTGCTCATGGACCAGGTGGTCAGAATTGCCCTCTTTTTCCAGGCTCAGGTCATGGAAGAGTTTAGTCCGGCAGATGTTTAACCAGCTTCACGAGGACATGCCAAGCCCTGAAAATTTCTGGGGACACAATGGTGAAGGTGAGGTATGGTTCCTGGCCTTGAAGGACTCCTGTCAAATGGGAGCACCTATACCTCAACAGAAAGTCATCGGCAACCCAAGGGGGGGCCCAGGAATTGAAGCACAACTGCGCCCCCCACCCCCAAGATTGGATACTACAGGAAAGTGCTTTGAAAGGCAGCGCTGTATTAAGGGGAGCTCCCAGACACCTTCCATCAGAGCGACCAGCTCACAGGGAAACCTAAGTGTTCTCATGAGAGCTAGTACGTAGAGTGCACAGCGTGTGAGGAAATGGTTATAAGCCTCTTTTAGGCAGCCAGAGGTAGGTAGAAGCTGAGTAACGTTGCGGTCAGCCTTCTAGCAGCAATACCCTCCTGATACAGTGATATTTCCCTCCTCTAGAAGAATACTCCAAAACACTATATTAAAGAAAGAGGTTTCACCCCTTTATACTAGATGTTTTAGATCTGGTCTGAGTTTCAAGTGTGCCATTTTTTTTTTTTTTTAATTGCAGTAGCATGTTGCCCCCTGGTGTTCATCTATATTATTGTGCCCTGTTTTAAGGGTGAGGATGAAGTGGAGGGAGGTCTGGGTCCTTGACTTCGCAGAAGGGGAAAAATAAACGAAGTGGATGTGATAGGACTTGCAAATATACACAGATAATAGCCACTTAACTTGCAAAATATAAGCCATGGCTCTATTTTTTCTGTAACAATATAAAATCCTCTAGTTTTTGGTCGGGATAATAATAGGTAATATGTAGTGTTCACTTACCATGTGTCAGGCACAATACTAAGCGCACTGCATTTGTAAATTCACTTAATGCTCACAGCAATCCTAAGAGGGGAGACCTATTAGTTGCTCTGAGTTCACAAGTCAAGGGAAGAGATAGATACAAAATGTCACATCAAGGGGCGCCTGGGTGGCTCAGTTGATAAGCGTCTGCGTTCAGCTTAGGTCATGATCCTAGGGTCCTGGGATTGAGCCCCACGTTGGGCTCCTTGCTCAGTGGGAAGCCTGCTTCTCCCTCTCCCACTCCCCTTGCTTGTGTTCCCTTTCTCACGGTCTCTCTCTGTTAAATAAATAAATAAAATCTTCTAAAAAAAAGTCACATCAAAACAAAGCAAACAAAGCAAAGGGGCCCATGATCTGCAGAGAGAGTACTGGAATGAAGAGCTACATGCAGATGACACGGGCTGTGTTCCATAATCTTGTTATATTAATTGTTGTGGATGAGATCTGAATGATGGACTTTCAGTCTACCCTCAAAAGTAAACCATCTTGAGGCAACTGGGTGGCTTAGTCGGTTAGGCGTCTATCCTCAGTTCAGGTCATGGTCCTGAAGTCTCAGGGTCGAGCCCTGTGCCAGGCTCTCCTCTCTGCTTCTCCCTCTGATCCCCTGCAATGCTCACTCACTCCCACTCTCTCAAATAAATAAATAAAGTCTTCATTTTAAAAAAAAGTAAACCATCTTTTTCTTCGTAACAGCTTTACTGAGATATAATTTACTTATCATACAATTCACCCACTTAGAGAGGACAACTCAATGGCTTCTAGTATGTTCAGAGATATATGGCACCCCGGTCAATTGTAGATCATTTTTATCACCCCTAAAAAACTCCACATGTCCATTAGTAGTCACTCTTCAATTTCTCAAATCCCACCGATCCTAGACAACCACTAATCTACTTTTTGTTTCTATGAATTTGCCTATTTTGTCTATTCTATATTTTATAACAATGAAATCACATGGTTTTTTGTGACTGACTTCTTTCCCTCAGCACGTTTTCAAAGTTTAGCCATGTCACAGCATCATGAGTAAGTACTTCATTTCTTTTTACTGGCAAATAATGTTCCATTGTATAGATATACCACATTTTTAAAAAAGGTTTTATTTATTTACTTGACAGAGGGAGAGACAGTGAATGACTACACAAGCAGGGGAAGCAGCAGAGGGAAAGGAAGAAGCAGACTCCCTGCTGAGCAGGGAGCCCAATGCGGGGACTCGATCCCAGGACCCTGGGATCATGACCTGAGCAGAAGGCAGACTCTTAACCAACTGAGCCACCCAGGCGCCCAGGCTATATCACATTTTAATGATCAATTTACCGGTTTATAAACATTTGGATTACTTCCATGAATACTGCTGACATGAACATTCACGTACAAGCTTTTGTGTGGACATGTTTTCATTTCTCTTAAGCATATTTCTGGGAATGGAATTGCTGGGTCCAATGGTGACTCCATGTTCATCATACCAAGGACCCGCCAGACTGTTTTCCAAAGTGACAGCACCATTTTGCATTCCCACCAGCGGTACATACGGGTTCCAATTTCTCCACGTTCCTCCCAATGCATGTCTTTTTGACCACAGCCATCTTAGTGCGTGTGAAGGAGTAGCTCGTGGTGGTTTTGTTTTGTATGATGGCTAATGATGTCAAATGTATAAAACCATTTCTTTTGATACTGGAATTCACAACCTAGTCTAATTTTTATGAACAGCCTCGACATACTGATAAAATAGGAGTAAGGAACAATCAGAAGAGATGGAATTGAAAATTCTAAAGATGGCAAGTCAAGGAGCGCCTGGGTGGCTCAGTGGGTTAAGCCTCTGCCTTCGGCTCAGGTCATGATCTCAGGGTCCTGAGATCAAGCCCAGCATCAGACTCTCTGCTCAGGGGGAACCTGCTTCCCCCTGCCTCTCTGCCTCCTTGCAATCTCTCTCTCTCTCTCTCTGTCAAATAAATAAAATCTTAAAAAAAAAAAAAAAAAGATGGCAAGTCACGAATTCATTCACTGATTTGAGCCCCTGTTAGAGATATGAGACTCTTTTCGGTTCTGGAAACAGGGCAGACAGCCACACGGGAATAGTTTCTGCTCTTGTGGAACTTAACTTTCCATCAGGGGACACTGACCAAGCAACCATCTACATAAGGAAGTGACTGCAATCATGAACAGCCATGTGAAGGAGAAGTAGTGGAGGCTCTGAGCTATAACAGAGGATCCTGACCTCATCTGAGGGCCCAATGAAGTGAAGTTTAAGTGAAGATCTGTAGGATGAGTTCAGGGTCAGAAGAGGGGTTGGTGGCAAAAGCACCAAAGCGGAGGGGTGGTGCTGGGTGGGGAAGTTAAGCAAGGAGGAGGGACGAAAAGGTGGCCGGTGTGGCCTGTGTCCATGGTACAGACACCAAGGAAAGGAGGCTAGAGACACAAGCCAGATCATAAGGCGTAGTACAACTTGTGATCAGGGTTTTGACCTTTCTCCCAAAAGCAATAAAGAGCCTGTTTGAAGGGTTTTAAGTTGGGGAGCTGGATGATAGAATTAGAATTGCACTTTTATTTTTTTTTAGAAACCTGAATTATTTTATTTTTATTTTTTTAATTTAAATTCAATTAATTAACATATAATGTATTATTTTTTCAGGGTACAGGTCTGTGATTCATCAGTCTTATATAATACCCAGTGCTCACCACAACACATACCCTCCCCAATGTCCATCACCTAGCCACCCCATCCCATCACCCCTCTTCCTCTCCAGCAACCCTCGATTTGTTTCCTAAGATTAAGAGTCTCTTATGGTTTGACTTCCTCTCTGGTTTCATCTTGTTTCATTTCTTTCCTCTCTTCCCCTATGACCCTCTGCCTTGTTTCTTAAATTCCCCATGTCTGTGAGATCATGTGATAATTGTCTTTCTCTGACTGACTTATTTTGCTTGGCCTTATACCCTCTAGTTCCATCCATGTCCTTGCAAATGGCAGGATTTCATTTTTGCATTTAAATGATTACTCTGGCCGCAATCTGAAAAACACAAAGGTAAGAAGGAATGCAAGCAGACCTTTCAGGAAGGGATGTTAACTAATCTAAGCCAGAGACAAGAGTAACTTAAGTCTAGAATTGGGGACACTAGAGAGATTTGAGAGACAACTAGGAGAAGTTTTGGGAGAAACTTAGTAACTGATTGGATTTGAGGGCTATGAAGTGGAAGATATCAAGGATGACTCTGCAGTTATTAGATATCAGATATCAAGGATAATGGCTCAAAGGACTTGATAATGGGAACCCAAGGGAAGGAGCAGGTTGGGGATGGGAGAGCTCATGAGTTCATTCCAGAGAAACTAAATTTAGGTGCCTAGGAAATATGGATCGGAGAGGTGGAATGGACAGTCTGATATACAAGTTTGGAACTCAGGGGATGTTCAGGGTGCAGATGGTAAATGTGGAGCCTTGGGTGGAGATAAGCTGATTTAGGGACAAGGTGTGGAATTAGAAGAGAAGGATCCAGCAATGAGGCAGGAGTCACCACCATATTTAAAGTCACATAGAAGAGGATTCACTAGCAGAAGAGGCTGAGGAGAGATGAAAAGAGATAGGATGAGAACTGGGAAAGTTACTTGAGTCAAGAGATAAGAATTTCAAGGGAAGAGTGATCAACAATAAAAGAAGCAACATGATGACCACTGAATTTAGCAACAAAGAGGTCACTGGTGACCTTAGCAGGATCTAGTGTGTTGAAAAGCAGGGGTTAAAGTCAGACTGGAGTGAAGTGAGGAAATCAAGAGGAGGTGAGTAGGCAACTCCATTAAGAACTTAGGAGGTGAGACACCAGTCAGAATGGCTAAAATTAACAAGTCAGGAAATGACAGATGCTGGCGAGGATGCGGAGAAAGGGGAACCCTCCTACACTGTTGGTGGGAATGCAAGCTGGTGCAACTACTCTGGAAAACAGCGTGGAGGTTCCTCAAAAAGTTGAAAATAGAACTACCCTATGACCCAGCAATTGCACTACTGGGTATTTGCCCTAAAGATACAAACGTAGTGATCCGAAGGGGCACGTGCACCCGAATGTTTATAGCAGCAATGTCTACAATAGCCAAACTATGGAAAGAACCTAGATGTCCATCATCAGATGAATGGATAAAGAAGAGGTG
>PISX010013186.1:0-57771 GCA_004024625.1 Mellivora capensis | reverse complement strand
AGTCAAGCAGAGAGAGTCAATTATCATATGGTTTCACTTATTTGTGGAGCATAACAAATAACATAGAGGATATGGGGAGATGGAGAGGAGAAGGGAGTTGAGGGAAATTGGAAGGGGGGTGAACCATGAGAGACTATGGACTCTGAAAAACAACCTGAGGGGTTTTGAAGGGGCAGGGGGTGGGAGGTTGGGGGAGCCAGGTGGTGGGTATTGGGGAGGGCACATATTGCATGGAGCACTGGGTGTGGTGCAAAAACAATGAATACTGTTATGCTGAAAATAAATTAAAAATAAATAAATAAATAAATAAATAAACACACAAATAAATAAATAAATAAATAAAAATTTTTTAAGAATGAATGCAAAAGAGAAGGTGGTACTCCTCACCTTCCCAACCCATTTTAATTAATTTGTGATTTCTGAACAGCCCTGCCACTTTGCTTTAGGGAAATAGCTTAGAAAATGAGCAAAAATGTAAAACTGTAAAATATTCCAGATTTAGTTTTGTATTGTGTTAATCCAAAAGACATGTGCACATGCAAAAACTGGCTCATTCTGGGAATTATGGTAATTAAGGACAAAGAGGCTTGCTTGGGAAAACAAAGAGTTGTTGAGAAGACAAAGAGGAGATTTCCATGAAGAAAGTTGGTGGGGTTCAACTGTAGAACTGAAGGAATAAAACAAAGTATCGGAAAGCAAAGATGAAAAAACCTGGCACTTCTGTTTAGATATTTACAAATAAGAGATAATATGGTAGATTTTTTTTTAATGGCCACAAATATTTTAGCAGTTTCTCCCACCTGAGGTGAAGTCTATTCCTCCAACCCTTGAATCTCAGTTTGGCTGTGTGACTTGTTTGACGTCAGGGACATCAGCAAATGAGATACAAAGTCTTGGGGAGTACTTGTACACTGGTTTTTCCTGCTGTTGTTTCTGGGAACTCTTGTGCTACCATGTAATCAGAGCTACCTAATTTCATCACACAGAACTGCCTGATTTTATCACACAGAACTGCCAGAGTATACTCTCTAACACCTTATACTTCCTTATAAAATTTTTCAAAATTTCAATTCAAGCAACTAATGTCATAATGTCATATTACTCTACTTCAAATTGCTTTCTTCCTCAAGAAAGGTATACAATGAATTTCTGTGGTTTCAGATAATTTTTAGGACATTTGTAACCCCTTCATTTATACAGAATGGGGATTCCTTTTCAAATTTAAACTAATGAACTTTTTTAGTCAGAAAACTTAAAAACTTCAATGTGTTTAAATACTAAGCAAAGTTAACAATTTTTTTATTTTTATATAAATATAAAATATAAAATATAAGGAATTTATATTTTATATAAATTATATATATATAATTTTATATATCTATATATAGGAATAAAATATAAAGAATTTATATTTTAAAACATACTCTAAAAGTTCACTTTAAAGATCACAGAATTTAGAACAGGAAAATTCTTCAGAAATCATCTGATTAAATCTCTCATTTTTTTTAAAGATTTTATTTATTTATTTGACAGAGAGAGATAGAGAGAGAGAGATCACAAGGAGGCAGAGAGGCAGGCAGAGAGAGAGAGGGGGAAGCAGGCTCCCCGCTGAGCAGAGAGCCAGATTCGGGGCTTGATCCCAGGACTCTGGGATCCTGACCTGAGCTGAAGGCAGAGGCTTTACCCCACTGAGACACCCAGGTGCCCCAAAATCTCTCATTTTAACATGTAAAATAAATAGAAATTGAGGAATCTAATTCAATATTTCTAAAACTAAACAATGTTTAGTAACCATATCCAATAGGGAAAGTTTAAAAACTTAGTACATTTTTTCCTATGAAACTCTACTATTTCCATATAATATAAAATGATAATATATTTCATCTTCCATATAACAATCTTTCAAATATTTCACTTAGCAGTCATGTTCCTTGTAAGTATTCTCTTAACAATTTCCTCAACTAATATTTGTATGAGATGACCTCTCATGAGGTCATATCCATCTTCTCCAGTGGGTCTACCATAGATGTAGTCAATGTATGAAGGTCCACAGGACACATCTGGAACATTTTGGTTATGCCCAGATAGACCCCTATAGCACCTATAAGTGGAAATAATATTCCAGGAAGTGAATCATCCAGGGAAAATATGAAGAATAAGACGGAAAAAATAATAACCAAGAATAGATGTGGAAGGAAACCAACATTTCAAAGGTAGAAGAGAATTGTAGTTGTCCAAGGTTTGAAGAAATAGATGAAACCTCTCACGTTATGTTAATGGGAGTGTATTTCAGTACAATCATGCTGAAAGCCAATATAAAAACATGTATCAAAATCTTAATTTAATAAACTTTTGAGGTAGTGATTCTGCTTTTGTGAATTACATCAGGAAGGTCAAACATATAGAGATACCTATACAATAATGTTCATAGCCACTTTTTTAAAAGAGAAAAATGAGAAATAATAAAAATTACCATTGATAAAGGATTAGTTAAATAAACCGTGGTATAATCATACAATAAAATGCCAGGTACCAATTTAAATGACTAGTATCTATATAACATGAAAAGATCTTGATGTTTTTTAATGAAATGAGAGTAATTTAAAAGTTAAAAAGGTACCATAATTCTGCTTATATATAATTCAGTTATAATCATGTGTCTGTTTATGACACATAATTAAATTAATATTCTGTTCATAATATTAATTCCATTATTATTCTGTTCAGATTATTAATAGTATTACTTTTAGGTGGTGGGTGTTCATCGTTGCTGTTTTGTCTGCTTGCTTTATGCTTTTTATATTTCTTGGATTTTTCTAATGGAATACATGTTATTTTAATAATTTTTTTAATGTATTTTGGGAAGGAGAGGAGTGGGAGAGACGTAGAGAGAGAATCTTAAGCAGGCTCCACACTCAACACAGAGCCCAGTGCAGGACTTGATCTCATGACTCTGAGAAGTGACCTGAGCTAAAATCAAGAATGGGATGCTTAACTGACTGAGCCATTCAGGAGCCTCTATTTTAATAATTTTTAAAACAATAAAACTAATATAATTTGGGGGGCAAAAGTTTAGAAATGTCAGGCGGAGTAAGAGGGGCTAGTGGGTAAAACAGAAAAAAATATCAGGCAAGACATGATCTGAGAAAATCATCAGCCAAGGGAAGAGACATGAGAGAAGAGAGGTCTAAAAACCAAGGCATAGTCAGAGTTCTAAAAGCAACAGAGAATTCAAAAGGAATGAGGACAGCGAGCCATTGTACTTGGCAATTAAGAACACTTTTTAATAGTTAGATAGGATACATTTAATAAATCTTAACATGAGAGAAGTAATCCATTCATATAAACAGTCAGTATCTCAACTTACTGAACAAGACTTTTGTTTTCATGATCACTGTTATTAACTGCATTGGTGTTGCTGACACTATAATTTTTTATTAATCACTGTGATGTCATAAAATGCTTATGTGTTATATTGCCCTCTAATTAAATCATGGAAATTGTCTTCACAAGAAAAAAACTGAGTTATGCAAAGGAAAAGTAGGCATAATTCTAAATAATTTAGCCAGAAATTAGAAATTCTTTTGCAAATAAAACTGTAATACTTTTATTACAAATGCTGCTAAGGTAATTTAGAAGCAGTTTTGAAAGTAGTCAAAAGGAATGTTCATGATCTTCTGGCCTCAGAGGCAAAAGCTTAATTTACCAGCATAAAATTAAAATTTTACTTTCTTTTAATCACAATTTCAATTATTTTGTTTCCTTTATCATTATCCCATCTGAAGCTCATTAATGGGTAGAAATGATGGAGAAAGGAAGGAAAGAGAATCCAGTTTTTTTCATTGTGCTTTCAGCAATTCTGATACAATAAAGGCAGTAGAAACAATGGGCAGCCAGGAAAGGGGGAAGATGGAATGGGGAAGTAAGTAAGGTTACTGGAAAAATATATAAGAGAGCATTCAGAAAAATACTCAACATACTGGCACCCAAATGTAATTAATTCTATTAAGGTACCAGATATATCAGTACTACTAAATTATAGGTGTGCATTATCCAAAAAATTAAGAACATCACCTCTTTCAATTATTATTCAATACTTATTATTATCCCTATTTATATCAATTTATATTTTAATGTAAATATGTGCTAAGTGGCCACTAATTTTTCCAAAGGGTTGTAGAACTGAAGCACCCTATTGGTGGCACCAGTATCTAAACATCCTTAGAGAACAAACAGAAAATGGCTCAGTGTTTGCATGCCATGAGCACTTAATTAAATATTGTTGAATGATGACAACTTCCTTAGAAAGATCCTAACTGACCAGTGGCCTCTCCCTGAATGTACTACTCTGAGACAATTCTGTAGAAACCTGAGGAGGTTGCAATCAAATGCAGCTGAGGAGCTTTAAAGAAGGATCACTCTATGGAGCACCTGGGTGGCTCAGTCTGTTAAGCAGCCAGCTCTTGATTTTGGCTCAGGTCAGGATTTCCGGGTCTTGGCATGGAGCCCTGGGTTGGGACTCCATGCTCAGCGGGGAGTCTGCTTGAAGATTTTTCTACCTCTTCCTCTGCCTCTCCACTGCCCCACACTCTTTCTCTCTCTCTAAAATAAATAAATAAATCTTTAAAAAATAAATACATTTGGATCCTTTTGGGGTAAAGATTAGCAGCTGAAATAGAGATTTAAGAATTTAATCAAGAGGTAGACTAAGTTCATCTACTTCACAATGTCGCCTTCATAGTATTGCTCCCACACTATTAAACTGTGTAAGTAAATAATGAACACCCTTAAGTCTCAGATATCTGGAAAATGCAAAAGTATAATATTAATATAAACCTATGTAGTATATACTAAGAAGCTTTGGTCATTTGTGGTCTGTCTTCAAAGTTTTCAATAGTTAAGGATTCAAATATTTAAGGATTAAAGGAATACTTTCTTTGCTGTAAAATTCCTTCTTTTAATATTTATAGGATTATATTTAAGTAATGAAAAGGAATTTCTTTTCATCTATTATATCTCTGAAATAGTAATTGATTGAAAATGTTACATACACACAAACACACAATTCTACTCATTCACAGATAATATATTTAAGTCACATTAGAAAGCAAATTCCCCCTCCCCTCTCAAAAAAGAAAGCAAATACCCTAAATGCTATACCATATGTTTGATTGAAAATCATATTAAACAGAGCTTGACTTACAAGGAATAATGAAGGGAGATTAACAACAAGTATTTTTATTCTAAAATTAGCTAACTAAAAACTGACATCCTAAGCTAAGGATGCAAAAATATATAACCAGGACCCTTAAATTATGAAACCACAAATTTACAGGATTTCTTAGCCACATATACACATTAGAATATATGTTACTGCCCTCATGCAAACACATATCTATAACTGTTTACAAATGGTCAAATAAACCACAACCAAATTTTTTAAAATACTCTAAGATCTTTTGAATTTACTTAGAATTATAAAATAGTATAAAAACAGATTATAAGTAACTATCAAGTTACCACTCACTTCAAATAGACAAAATATCATGAATAAGTTATGTATTAAAATATATTGATATGGGTCACATACACAAATTTTCTGGGAAATGCCTAAAATGAAGAACTATGGAACATGTTTTATAGCTCACCTGAGAGTTAATTTTAGAAATAAAAGTATTTAAAACAATTCTCTTATTTGTGTCTTATTCTTAGAATACCCAGGGCAAAATACAACAGTTCATTATAAAATGTGCTCAGATGGCAAGGACTGTTCAATAAGGAAATGAAATTTAATATTGACTATTTTTTTCTGAAATTTTCAGTATTAGTCTGTGTGCCTAATTCCCATCCTCAACTATCCAAAGTGTTTGGCAGGCAAAATGTACAATTTCAGATGGATCCTGTGTAATTAACTAATTTCACTACTCATTACCAGTGGACCAAATACCACTTAGAATTTCCCCATCAAATGATATTGAACCTATATCAACAATACTAAATTCACAAAGGCTGATCAACCAATAATGGCAGGGAAAAAAATGAATCTTTTTTAAAGAAAAGACATTCAGAACAGGAAACAATAAGATTATTCATTTTGTGGTACAGAGAGATGGGAATTTAAAATAGAAGAACCTGAGGTTATAATAAAACTGGGTTCCAGTGGGAGAAAGGCCCTCCTGTTTATAGAAATGAATCTCTCTAATAGGAATTTACTAACTATAAAGCTTCTCAAATTTTTGCAAAATCATTTGGAAAACCATTGTGATATGGGTACTAATTTTTGAATTCAATATTGCTTCATAATAGGACATAAAAGTCTTCACTTTTTTAATATATAGTCATGTCAAGTAAGGAAATATGCCCAAATCTTTCAATTAATAATCACCTTGCCCCATTCCATCCCCTAAAACAAAAAACTGAGCATCATCTTTAATTGTACAAAATAGTTGTTAAAAGCCCAGACCCTAGTGGTTTTGAATCCCTGCTATACCACTTGCTAGTCCTTAGGCCTGGGCAGGTTAATCTTCCGTGCTTTAGTTTCTTTAACTGTAAAATGGAGCTTACTTACTTAATGGAGCTACTTACCTCATTTGGTAGTTTCAACCATTAATTCATTCTCCACTACCTCACGCAAATATTTAAACTTCATCTGCAGTCACTCTTTGCCCCATGTACATAATCCCAGCACATTAGCCACACCATATTAACTATTCCAGAATATAAAAGATCCTTCCTTCTTTGCCTTCAGCACACCCATTCATTCATCTTTCAAAGCCCACCTCTGTCACTGTGAAGCCAACTTTGGTTTCTTCCAGCAGAATACACTCTTTCCTTCTCTTGGCAATTTTTGGAGATAAAAGTTTAGAAAGAAAAGGTGTAGGCCTAATTTTCAGCTTTTTCTTGTCTTCATTTTATTCAATTCTTTTTTACTATGGTGGCAAAATACTGTCATAAATATAGGACCTGTACTCATTATCTTTAGTTTTTTAGGGGAAATTACTTTTGACATTATAATAATTATAATCAGAAAACAATTTCAGTTATCAAAGAGCTCAGGAATGTGGCGAAAGGAAGAAAATGGGAGGGTACTACTATTGATAGAACTATGTTGTATGATAGCTTTGTGTTGGGGCTTGTTTTACATTATCTTATCTTTGCATTTTGGGTCCACCATCTATTAAGTGGTCCCCAAAGGAAATAAACCAGTAAACCATTTTTTTTCCTCAAATGGAATGAGAAAAAGACTATCAAGATAGGGGCATAATTTTCTTCATTAAATCCTTGACTGAAAAGTATGTTACTATCTGGTAAAAACAATACAGGATAAAGAAAATGTCTCTTTGATTTAATTTGTAGGCCAAAATTTAAAGATGAGTTTAACTTTTCTATTAAAGTTTTAAATTTATGAATTCCTGAAAATGACTGAAATATAACTAGATTGATTTATCTTGTACAGTGCAACATAATTGGAAATTTCTGTATTTACATGTAATTCAAAAATAATTAAATATTTGATGAGCATTAATTATGCACTTAAGTGCATTTAACATCTTACATGATTAGTGATATATTATTGAATGACATACAAATGAGATTTGATGCAATACATTTTTAGTCCCTATTTAATTCAAGAAAGAGTCCTAGGTAACATGGGAGAATGCAAATATGTATAAGATGACAATTTGTCCTTCAACAAGCTTAACAAAGATAAGAAATATTTACATAGGGACACCTGAGTGGCTCATTTGGTTAAGTGGCTGACTCTTGATTTCAGTTCAGGTCCTAATCTCAGGGTCATGAGATCGAGTACTGCATCAGGCTCACACGAAGCATGAAACCTGCTTAAGATTCTCTCTCTCCCTGGAGTGCCTGGGTGGCTCAGTGGGTTAAGCTTCTACCTTCGGCTCAGGTCATGATCCCAGGGTCCTGGGATCGAAGCCCACATTGGGCTCTCTGCTTAGCAGGGAGCCTGCTTCCCTTTCTCTCTCTCTGCCTGCCTCTCTGCCTACTTGTGATCTCTGTCTGTCAAATAAATAAATAAAATCTTTAAAAAAAGAAAAAGATTCTCTCTCCCTCTCCCTTGCCCCCCTCCCCACCACTGCTCACATGCTCACTCTCTCTCTCAAAAAATAAATAAAATTATATATATATATATATATATATATATAATAATATAAAAAAGATGTAGCTCAGAAATAGAAGGGTGAAGGAAGAAAATGACTATTCTGTTAGGAGGGATCAGGTAATACTAATGGATGGGAAGAGTGGGAATTCTCTTTCTGTGTGGAAGGAAATCACTAGCAAATGGTGGAGAGGGGAACACTCCAATTTGGGGTAATCCAAAAGGCCTTAAACAGAAAAATAGAATAATATCCCTGAAGTTTTACTGGATCTTTTATGTTCTCAGACTATAGAAAAATAGAAATACTTGCTAAAAATATGGAAAACAATAGTCTCTCACTAAACAGGTTCTTTATGTATCAGTGACTTAGAAAAATATTTATTTTGTGAGGAGCAATGTGAACTATAATAGGAATGATGTTAGGCAACAAAGAAATATGAAAAGTAGAAGGGCAAACATTCTACACCATACACAAAATTATCTCAAAATGAATCAGAGACCTAAAGGTAAGACCCAAAACTATAAATTAGAAGGAAACATAGGGAAAAGCTTTATTACATTGGATTTGATGAGGATTTCCTGGATATGACACCAAAAGCACAGGCAATAAAAGTAAAACTAGACAATTTGGACTACATAAAAATTGAAATTTTCTGTATGTTAAAGGACAAAATCAACAGAGTGAAAAGGCAACCAGTGTAATGGGATAAAATAATTCTAAATCATATATCTGATATGGGGTTAGTATCTAGAATATATAAAGATTTCATAAAACTCAACAACAACAACAAAATACCCAATTAAACAATGGGCAAAGGACTTGAACAGACATTTCTCCAGAAATGATGAACAAATGGTCAGCAAGCATATGAGAAGATGCTCAATATCACTAATTATTAGGAATATGCAAGTCAAAACCACAATGAGATATCACCTCACACCCACTGGGTAGCTCCTTATCAAAAACAAACAAATGAACAAACAGAAAACCATAAGTTTTAGCAAGCATGTGGAGAAACTGGAACTCCTGTGCACCCTTGGTGAAAATGTAAAATTGTGAATTGCTATGGAAAACAGTACAGCAGTTCTTCTAAAAATTAAAAATGGAATCACTTCATGATCCAGCAATCCACTTATGGCTGTATATTTAAAAAGATTTGAAAGCAGGATTTCAAAGAAATATTTGCATACCCATGTTCATAACAGCACCATTCACCATAGCCAAGAGATAAAAGCAACCATGTCTATCAACAGATGAATGGATAAACAAAATGCAGTACATACATATAATGGAGTATTAAAACCTTAAAAAGGAAGGAAAGCCTAACATGCTACAACATGGATGAACGTTGGAGTCATTATGCTATGAAATAAACCAGTCACAAAAAGGCAAATGTTGCATGGCTTCACTTACATGTGTTCTCTAGGGTAGTCATATTCACAGAAACAGAAGATAGAATAGTGCTTGCTACAAGATAGGGTGAGGAGCAAATGGGAGAGTTGCTTAATGTATGAAGTTTCCGTTTTCCAAGATGAAAAAGTTTGGAATGTTGGTTATATAACAATGTGAATATACTTAACATTACTGAACTGTATGCTTAGAAATGGTTAAAATGGTAAATTCTATGTTGTGGCTTTTTTTTAGCAAGGAAAAATATTCTAAAATTTTGTGCAAAAAACAATCCAGTTGTTGGTAGTATTGCCTTGACTGAAAATTGATCAGTTCGGTCAAAATGACCAAAATAATAGCATGTCATCTGTAGCTCCTGAACTTTCTTTTCTTTATTATCATCTAGTCATTAATAGGACATGCTACTTTTAGAGGTTTACCATGAATTTATTCTTACACTTACACTTATACAGAAGATACAATAACAGTCCTATCTGGAAAAAAACTTATCAAATCTTTAAAAAGTGCAGGAATAAATTGTGAAAAAGAGCAGGACCAGGGTGGACCATGAAGAAAGAATCAAAGTGAGTAAAACTGAAGGGGCACTTGGTTATTTTTATGGTGCCTGTGGAAACTGACCCCACCTATCCATCCATCCATCCATCATGGAGTTTCAGACTCAGCACAGTGTTGACACTCTCATACTGTCCTTTCCACAGGTTTGCTAGAAAACAGACTCTGGAACCCATCTGTCTTATCAAAGCCTCCAACATACCTACCCCTTCTTGTTCATTCTGTTGATAAAATGAAACAATGTAATGTTCGGCAGAATATCCACTCAGTTCAAATCTTTTCAGACTCTATTATGACGAAAGGTAGGAGACTTAACACAGCCCTGGAGCAAGACCATACATGTTATACTTCTGGTAGTCCTTCTTGATAGTAATAGAAAAAAAATGCATTTGCCAGATCAAGAGCTGCATATCACAGGGCTTGGTATGTGGCCTTACCAACCTACTCTTAGAAGATTCCAATTCTGACAGAGCAGTTGCAATTGATGCTACCACTTGGCTGAGTTTGTAGTCATCCACTACCATTCTCTACAATTTGACAATTTCTGCAATGGCCAGACTGGTAAATACCTTGGGACTTTAAAAATGACACTAGGGGCACCTGGGTGGCACAGTCATTTGGGTATCTGACTCTTGATTTCAACTCAGTCATGATCTCAGAGTTGCGGGATCAAGATCCACATGGGGCCTCCTGCTCACAGGGAGTTTGCTTGGGAATCTCTCTCTCACTTTGCCCCTCTCCTCACTCATGCTCTCTCTTTCTCTCTCACATTAATTAACTAATTGATTAATTAATTAAAGATGGCACTAATCTCTGGCATTTTCTGTCACGTGCAATGCTGATTTTCATATACTCACATGGTCAAGACAAGTTAGTTTGGGAGCATTTTCTCCCACTATGATAGTTCTCAGCTTCATAGGCTAAGACACCAACGTGAAGGTTCTGCCAGTGACCAAGTAGGTACGTTTACTCGTACTGTTCAGGGTGCAGGAAAATGATGAATGAGTGAGTCAGATTCCTCAGCAAACAGACTCTGAAATAGAGATTTGTGTTCAGAGAGTTGACTGAGGAAAGCTGTCAGCAGTAACACCTGTGCAGAAATATGGGCAGCAGCATTTGGTACAGAAAGAAGTTGAATTGTGGTACAGAGGCAATACAAGCCTCCACTGATTCCACGGGGGTGGGGTGGACTTTGAGGCTGAGACCACCCTTCAGAGTTGTAACACATTGAGGCAAAGGGGCAAGGCCCTTATACTCCTTCACTAATCATTCGTTGAATTCAAGGTGCCACGGGGGAGGCAGCTCCCATAGCAAGAGACAGCTCCTTTCAGTAGAGGGTAATTTCTGGGGAAGAGCTCAGCAGTGGGGCAAGAGCAGGCAACATCATGGCAACCAGGGAAATAAGCACCGCAACCCTCAAGAGGGGGTTTTGGTGGTTCCTGGTAACATCCACTACTAATTTCCAAATTTGGCAAGTAAAAAGCAACACATAAAAATACTGCATGGCATACCTACACTAAAAAGATACTTACGATTTACCTAAAATTCAAAGATAACTGAGCATTGTCTATTTTATTTCGCTACTCTGTCCACCACACATGTATTAAAAGGCCAGTAGAAGAAGGAATTTCAAGGGTATTAATGCATTTCTCTTTTGTAATCTTATACTTTGTACAGTACTAACCCCACCTGGACAGGAAAGACCAAAAATAAGAATTGGTTTGCCTCGACAATTTTTGCTCCACTCACCAATCCTGACTTGGTCTAATTATAGGGATTCAAGGCTGCTCACTACATTTTACCATAGGAAACAGAAATAGGCTTAAGAAGAACACTAGCAGTTTTAAGGAGGGCAGATTGTAGGAAAGAGAGCACACAGTATACAGACAGGGAAAGAACTGAAGCAGTGGCAGTGGGAATGAAAGGGAAGAAATGAGAAGAGCCACCCCTGAGACAGATTCAAAGAATTTACTAACTGTATGAGACAGAAATACAGGAGGTGAGTGGAATGTAACAAAATTTTATGTTCTTGATTTTAGGTAATAGGAAAAAAAGAGAGGATATGGTAAAGATACATGTAAAAAAATACATAAATAGGTTTGAAAGGAGAAAATTTACATTTGACACACTATTCACCCGAATGTATACGTGAATCCATTAACTAATATACTACACCAAGGTGTTGCTATTGATCAAGTGATCATTCTCCATTAAACATATTTTACCTGAGACTTCATAGATATTTTTAAACACCTAGCATTTCTACAAGCTGTGCACAGGATGTTAAATTATACTGGGAATTCTATTAGCTATTAATAATTCTTATATATCCATAATTCCTGTAAACACTAATTTTCAAAGTTAAAATCTTAACTGATGAAAGAGTTTATAAAATGTGTGTTCTTTTTTTTTTAAGATTTTATTTATTTATTTGACAGATGGAGATTACAGAGAAGCAGGCAGAGAGAGAGGAGGAAGCAGGCTCCCTACTGAGCAGAGATCCCGATGTGGAGCTTGATCCCAGGACCCTGGGATCATGACCTGAGCCAAAGGCAGAGGCCTTAACCCACTGAGCCACCCAGGTGCCCCTAAAAGGTGTGTTCTTCTTCCACAGCAATTCCTAACTCTATTTTATTTAAAATAAATATCTGTATGTTTTATTTACATTACTTAAGAGTTCTTAAAATGTGGAACTCTGGTCTTTTTCCTTAATTACAAAAAAGGAGAAACTACTGCCCATGTTACCCTCAGCAATGCTGTCTTTGTATCTGGCACTCTTCCTTTACCCATTTTATATTATGCTGATTTTTCCAATTCGGTTGATTTTTCCTGAATCATGATATTCAACACATTGTCCCCACATTATTTTCTGGATCAGAGTAATCAATCCAGGAACCACTAACAGATCTATTAATTCTTCGTGTGCAACACAGCAGAATCCCATATAACATCCTCAGATGCTAGGATGTTTATCTACTTAATACGGCTGGGAGCAGAACAAATACTGAGAAAGTCAAATAAGTTTTTCTTATTTTAGTTCAAAATTCTAAAATGTAGAAATTCTAAATGTAATGTGACATTGTATTCTATGATGTTAATTTTAATCACCAGTGACTTAGCCACAATTATTCACTTCTGGGATTAAAATGCCCACTATAGACACCAAAAAATAGAACAAAATCTGACTTATCCATTTGTATTTGCCTATCAGAAATCTCTTAATAACCATCATACACCTTCACCTGAATACCATCCCCAGTAAGAGAAAATACATGTAATACTCGTTGATACAACAATTAAAATAAACATATTAAATCCTATTTTTGTACTATGTATTTTCCATCCAAAGGCACACTCAGTATTTTGTTGTAATTATTTATAAATTGTCCACTGTTAGCTTTTGATTATCTGTGTGCAGATTATCCATCACAATCTTTAAACCCAAGATGGCTTTTTCCTGTAATTATGTTTTAAGACTAACTTCCTGCTTTATTGGGTTTTCTTACAGGTGTTTACTGAATACAAGCATAGCTTAAGACCTAAGTAAGAAGGTAAATCCGCTGCTGGGAAAAAATGTAATATAAAGGCATTTCAAATCCAAGGAGACATTATCTTTACAGTCTTCATTATCAGTTTAGAATTTTCAAGTTTCTGCTCTCTTCAATTCGTGTAATGAATATGGATAGCATAGCAAATCATTATGCCCACCCAGTAAGTACAACCTTCCTGGGCCTGGATATTTTCTGTGCACCAAGCAAAATGTCAAGTACTGAGTAGGTATAGTTGTTGAAAATTTACTCTAAATATTATATCAATCCTTCTGTTGCTTAATTGTTGTAGCTAAAGACTTAAGAACTATGAATTTTACTGTAATTTAATTAGTTACCTGACAGTTCTTAGGGGGAATACTCCTTACTTCTCAGCTGTAGTGGATTATTAAGAACTATCTCTGAGGGGCGCCTGGGTGGCTCAGTGGGTTGAAGCCTCTGCCTTCGGCTCAGGTCATGATCCCGGGGTCCTGGGATCATCCGGCTCTCTACTCAGCGGGGAGCCTGCTTCCCCACCCCCTCTCTGCCTGCCTCTCTGCCTACTTGTGATCTCTCTCTGTCAAATAAATAAATAAATAAAAATCTTTTAAAAAAATAAAAGAAAAGAACTATCTCTGATTATTTTTACTTATAATTACTTCAGTTTTACTTTTTAACCAAAAAATGAAAAATATCACATATCTTGTATCACATTAATAATTTCTCATTAAAAATTAAAATGAAATAATAATGTTTATCTGTTAAATTGTGGTTCAGTAATAACCATCAAGATGGAGAGGAGAAGGGAGTTGAGGGAAATTGGGGGCGAGATGAACCATGAGAAACTATGGACTCTGAAAAACAACCTGAGGGTTTTGAAGGGGTGGGAGGTGGGAGGTTGGGGGAGCCAGGTGGTGGGTATTACGGAGGGGATGCATTGCATGGAGCACTGGGTGTGTTGTAAAACTATGAATTCTGTTACGCTGAAAAGAAATGAAATTAATAATAAAAAAAAAGACTTATGTAAGTCCTATGCCAGGTACTATTCTAAGTATTTTCCCCTTGATTCTTATCAAAATTTTATGAAATATATTCCATTGTTGCCCTTATTTTTTATTTTTTAAATTTAATTTTTTTAATTTGTGTATAGTTGACACACAGTATTACATTAGTTTTGGTAATTATAGCATAATGATTGGACAAATTTTATACATTATACAATGCTCACAAGTATAGCTACCAGTATACACCATACATACAGTGACAAACAGTAGTCACCATACAATGCTATCATATCATTGACTATATTCCCTATTCTGCGCCTTTTATTCCTGTGACTTAATCATTCCATAACTGGAAGCCTATATCAACCACTCCCCTTTACCCATTTTGCCCCTCCCACAAACATCAGTTTGTTCTCTGATTCTTTTTGTTCACTTGTTTATTCATTTGTTTTTTTAGATTCCACGTATGAGTGAAAAACATATCTTATTTAGTCTGACTTACTTCACTTTTTACCCTGTAGGTCCATCCATGCTGTCAGAAATGATCCTACTCTTTTTGATGTCTGTGTAATATTCATGTGTGTGAGTGTGTGTGTGTGTGTGTGTGTGTGATATCTTCCTTATCCATTCATGTATCAATGAACAGTTAGGTTGCTTCCATATCTTGGCCACTGTTATCCTTATCTTAACAACTGAGAAAACTGAGGTGTAGAGAAATTAACTGGCTGAAGTTTCCATAGTACATAAGGGGCAGAATTGGTATTTTAATCCAGGACAGTTTGGTTTCAGGTCCCATACATTTCACTACTAGATCATACCACTCCCCAGTTGACTTATCTGACTTTCCTATTGAAAAGAACACACACAAATGGTGCCTCCACCTCTCTCTCATACATATCTCAGTAAAACTCTTATGTCAGTTTTCTTTAACTCCCTTCCAGTTACTGCCTAGTCTGACAACATAGGCTGGATTAGATGCCCTTCCTGTCCTATTCTCGCCTCTCACATAGCACCTAGTATGCTGGTCTGTCATAACTTTCCCCAACTGATGGTAATTCCTGAAGCAATGATTACTGAAAGACCTGCACACAACACAGTGTCTGGAATACTCAATAAATGTTTGTTGGATGAATGGATACTTCTCACTGTTTATAGGTCTTCCTGTTCACATTTCAGGCTGCATTAAAACAATCATATCCACAACCAACCACCACCACCACCACCATTACACTGATATCAATTTTTGCTGTTCTCCAGCCTGTGACAAATTACATATTTCTCTTTGAAATACTTTAGGGAAGCATAACAAAAACTATCCCAAGAGGGGGAAAAGGTCTTACCTTCTAAATCTTCTTTCTCAAAGTGTGTTTTGAGAATAGAACGAGTTCCACCTCTATCCACAACTGCCTCTTCATCATTTCTCTGTAGAATGGGAAGAAAGAAGATTAAATGATTTTACACTAGTTCCTCTTTATCCATGGGGACATTTTTCAAGAACCCTGTGGATGCCTGAAATGACAGGTAACACCAAACTCTACATAAACTACATTTTTGCTATATATACATATCTATGATAAAGTATAATTTTTAAATTAGACACAGTAAGAGGTTAACAATAATAATAATAATGAAATAGAATAATTATAATATGCTATAATAAAAGTTATGTGAATGTGGTCTATCTCTCAAAATATCTTATCGTGCTATACTCATCCTTTTTATAATGATATGAGATGACAAAATGTCTATGTGATGAGTTGAAGTGAGGTGAGAAACATAGTCACTGTGACATAGCCTTAGGCTACTATGGACCTTCTGATGGTATGTCAGAAGGAAGATCATCTGCTTCCTAACCATGACTGACCTCAGATCAATGAAACCAGGGAGAGCAAAATCACAGAAAAGAGTGGACTACTATACATATATTCTCTTAAGTTCAGAGAATAAACAATAATATAATCTAATATTTTAGGAGTTTAATTCAATAACTTAAACCTACTTGTACACAACTATTCTATTTGATTATCAACTGTTAGTTTAAAAAGAAAAAGACTAAAATTAAGTTGACCATATATTCAGAGAAGGAATGTCATTTGATTTTTCATGAAATCAAAGGTAGTCATACATTCCAGCTACCATCATTTGGTAGTGAGATGAAAAACAGGAAATGGTTATCCTGACAATTTAGTAACATGCATTTTTATCTCTGAGAAAGAATTCTTGTTAACAAGATGACATTTTGAACTATACAAGGAAAACATGGAAATCATTAGTATTAACACTACTAATGCTATGGCAAGGTGAAATGATTCCACTGCCATTTAAAATAAGGTTGGCAAGATCTAATCTTTTGAAAGCAATTAGTAGTAATTATTAGGTAAACTACAATTCTAATTACTTTGCTTCAATATAACACATTTTATTCAAACTAAACTTTTAATTATAATCATATACATTAAAGCTTCATTTAGTTTGTGTGTGTGTGTATATATATATATGTCTGTGTGTGTGTATATATATATTATTTTTGTTACTTATTTAGAATGGCTGGATGGAAACTCTCTTCTTAACATTGTACATATGCTCAAAATGATACACTCACCCATTTGGTACTCAGTAAAATAATGGAGAAGGGATAAGTATAATCGATTTAACCATGAAGGAATGAAAAAATACAGAATACTGAGCAAAGTGAAATACAGATCATTTCCAATTTTTCTTATTGTGAGCACCTATATTGCCTTAAATATTGCCTTAAAAGTGAACACTGAACACAAAGGAGAAATGAAAAGGTAGACTAAAGATAAATGAATCTTTCAACATCTATTTCTAAGCCTGTTCTTGTATTTGACTAGCAGAAAAATTATACATTTGTTTCTTCTTTGAAAGCTTTTTAATTCCCAGACATAATCTTGATAAAGATTTGGCCTCCATGTCTTATAAATCAGTATTGTCAACTGTAGGATTACTGACTACAGACATATTTCAACTTAGAAATATCAGCTCTTATGTGCTTCACATGCAGCAAAACATACAGTAGAATAACGTGTTTTATAGCCTTAGTCCTCTATCTTTCAGACAACATGGGCTGAGACAGGTCAGGGCAAAGTGTCTGAAATCAGAGTGAAAAAGCCTATCCTACAAATGAAAGAATAAGGGAAAGTAAGATAGGACTTGGCGCCTACTGCTCTTGTTTTTGGCAATGTTTAAAAAATCTGTTGGTCTGAGCAAAATAGCAATAGAAAAAACTAAAGAATTATATGTTTATAAAATTTTCCTGAACCAGACAAATGCAAGTTACAGCCTCCTTAGAATTTGTTCTTGATACATTTACAAATCACATTTATCCTCTGTGCAGGACATATTCAAATATAAGTCACATTGGAATGTATCTCTGCCCTCTGGAGTGTTATTTGGAAGAACACCAAGAGCTAAGTCATGCATCCATGTTCAGAGATCAGAAGAAGCATGATTCCACTATACCTCACAATGGCTGTCTCTTAAAAATAGCAAAATCAAAAGGTTTAATTAGAATACAAGAAGATATTTCCCCCTATATGATAAAATATTTAATTCTTATTTCAAGGACCTAAATCAATTTCAACTGATACAAAATGGTTCTTCTTCTTATTATAATATAGCATATAAGCTCTCCACACACAAAAGATAAACTAATGTTAAGATATCGAGATAAAATGAAACTTTGTAGCAGAAGTAGAAGTGGAATCTAAATAGAAATGATTGGGGTGCCTGGGTGGCTCAGTGGGTTAAAGCCTCTGCCTTTGGCTCAGGTCATGATCCCAGGGTTCTGGGATCGAGCCCCGCATCAAGCTCTCTGCTCAGCAAGGAGCCTGTTTCCTCCTCTCTCTCTCTGCCTGCCTCTCTGCCTACTCATGATCTTTGTCTGTCAAATAAATAAATAAAATCTTTAAAAATAAATAAATAAATATAAATAGTTGATTAATTACACTATGAATTATAAGTAGACATGCCCTAATTTTAATGTTTCATTAAGAAAAAAAACTTAAAAATTAAAAAAAAACCTTGAAACTAGAATATGAATGTAACTCAATGTAAGTGACTCATTTTGCAGTTTCATGTAACTTTACATTCTCTCCAGATAGGCCACAGAAATATCAAATGTATAATCTTTTATGCTGAAAATTCCCAAGATACAACTTAAAACCAATACATATACTGAAATTCCTCTACTTTGGTTATAGTCCAAAATATAATTTCAATATATTGAAGAATTTTTACTGGAGTGCTCCCTTTCCTCCTTATTACCAAGAGTAAGTAAACAATGGTGTGATGAAGAGAATCCAGGCTGTGCAATAATCCCAAATACACCAATAAGAACATTTTTATTTCAGATTGTACTGTTACCCTTTGCAGATTTGTTGAACATCAAATACATTAATGTACCCAAATGTCCATATGTATTTACTCACTGAGAACAAATTTTAGCACCCTGTAGAGAGAGAGAAAACATGTAAGTCTTTTACACTGCCTCTCAACAACTGACCCTTGTTACACTACTGGGTAAACATTTTTAAGATGATTTGTTCCAGTAAATAGTATAAAACAATGTTTTAAAATTTTTGTTGGGGGCGGGGCATGACACATAGTGAGAAATATATACTCAACACAGTCACATATTTATTTATATATATGTAATCAAAACAAGTTTCACAAACCAACATTTACCCTAACTATAAACAATGCAGTATGATATCTTCTATTCCAGGGTATTCTATTTCATTTTAAAAACACTAGTCACTATCCTTTAAATTTTTTTTCCATTTTATTTTTTTTCAGTGTTCCAAAATTCATTGTTTATGCACCACACCCAGTGCTCCATGAAATAGTGCCCTCCATAATACCTACCACCAGGTTCACCCATCCCCCACTCTCCTCCCCTCCAAAACCCTCAGTTTGTTTCTCATAGTCCACAGTCTCTCGTGGTTTGTCTCCCCCTCTGATTTCCTCCATCACTTCTCCTCTCCACCTCCCAATGTCCTCCGTGTTATTCCTTACGTTCCACAAGTAAGTGAAACCATACGATATTTGACTCTCTCTGCTTGACTTATTTCACTCAGCATAATTTCTTCCAGTCCCACCCATGTTGATATAAAAGTTGGGTATTCATCCTTTCTGATGGAGGCATAATACTCCATTGTATATGTGGACCATATCTTCTTTATCCATTTGTCTGTTGAAGGGCATCTTGGTTCTCTCCACATTTTGGCGATTGTGGCCATTGCTGCTATGAACACTGGGGTACAGGTGGCCCTTCTTTTCATTACATCTGTATCTTTGGGGTAAATGCCCAGTAATGCAATTGCAGGGTCATAGGGAAACTCTATTTGTAATTTCTTAAGGAATCCCCATACTGTTTTCCAAAGTGGCTGCACCAACTTGCATTCCCACCAACAGTGTAAGAGGGTTCCCCTTTCTCCACATCTCCACATCTCCAATACTTGTTGTTTACTCTCTTGTTGATTTTGGCCATTCTAACTGGTGTAAGGTGATATCTCAATGTGGTTTTGATTTGAATCTCCCTGATTGCTAATGATGATGAACATTTTTTTATGTGCCTGTTAGCCATTTGCATGTCTTCTTTGTAGAAGTGTCTAAATTTATTTCAGTATATAGAAATGAGTTGTGACCTGCAATTTGAAAAACACTGGCCCTGAAACAGTAACAGGAACCAAGTCACACAGAAATCACATCTTCATCACATCTTAAATTCATTTATGTAGGCCTTTAACCAAATGAACAAACAATACTATACTTTTCAAATCAGCATTTTTCCATTTTTAAAGTTTCTGTCATTTTAAGTGTAGGGACATATTATTATAATTACATATATCACATATCTTCTGCAAACTATTTTTATTTTGTTTTTCTTTCCACCAGGAAAGTAAATAGTTTGCTCTTCCTAGTTCCACTTAAGTACTTTTCTCCATGTCTTCCCAGGAAAGAAGTAACAAATAGTATTATCTATGGTCCCCTCCAGTTAAACCCTGCTTTTGACTAAACTGAATTTATACTCAGCTATTTTAAAGGCAAACTCCATATAACGGGCATAACCCAAACGCATTTTATAATTTTCTATAATTTGATTACTTCCAAACATTAAGACATTGGCATTTTGAATACAAATGTATATAAATGTAATTTGGGAATATTTCTACCTCCAAGGAAAGTTTTTAGAGGGAAGAGTTTCACTGTCATTATTTTTACTGAACAATTACTAGAGAGCAATAGCAGAAAAAAAGAGCTTTCTAGCTCAGCTCTCAACTTTGAAGTGACCTTGAATCAGTCCACTCCCTCGTGAAAGAGCAACTAATATGGGCTAGCACATTTAAGTGTTAAAATAGTCAGATAAAGATATCGACAATTTCTTCTAGAATTCTTTGAAAATAGCATTAAGCTCTCTCTGAATGTATAAAAAATACATTTTTCTGATTTACCATAACTCTTGAGCACAGTCTTCACAGAAATACACTTTCCTAATTTTATAAAACAAAGTCTAACAGTAATCCTATGAGCAAGACAATTCAAACTTTTCACATCCTTTTGATAATTCTCACCTGAGAATGGGTTAATAGAAGAGAAAGTAGTTCATTTTCATTTCAGTACTCTTTCTTCCTTAGAACTATTTATTATATCAACTTTTTAAAAATAACTATTTCCTCAGTAAATGATAGAGAAAACTGGACAGCCACATGCAAAAGAATGAAATTGAGCCACCATTAACACCATACACAAAAATAAATTCAATATGGATTAAAGACCTAAATGTGAGACATGAAACCATAAAAATCCAGAAGAGAACAGAAGCAGTAATTTCTCTGACATCAACCATACAAACATTTTTCTAGATTTGTCTCCTAAGCAAGGGGAACAAAATCAAAAACAAACTACTGGGACTGCATCAAAATAAAAGCTTTTGCACAACAGAGAAAACCATCAACAAAACAAAAGGGCAGCCTACTGAATGGAAGAAGATATTTGCAAAAGATATATCCAACAAGGGGTTAATGTCCAAAATATATAAATAACTTATACAACTCAACACCAAAAAAGAAATTTGATTTAAAATGAGCAGAAGTGGGGCGCCTGGGTGGCTCGGTGGGTTAAAGCCTCTGCCTTCCACTCAGGTCATGATCTCAGGGTCCTGGGATAAAGCCCCGCATAGGGCTTTCTGCTCAGCAGGGAGCCTGCCTCCTCCTCTCTGTCTCTGCCTGCTTCTCTGCCTACTTGTGATCTCTGTCTGTCAAATAAATAAATAAAATCTTTTTAAAAAAATTTAAAAAAATAATAAAATGTGCAGAAGCAGGCACCTGGGTGGCTCAGTCAGTTGAACATCCACTTTTGGCTTTGGCTCAAGTCATGATCTCTCTCTCTTTCTCTAAAATAAATAAATAAATCTTAAAAGAAAATGGGCAACAGGCCTGAATTGACATTTTTTCCAAAGAAGACATACAAATAGTCTACAGACACATGAAAAGATGCTCAATAGAGCTAATCATCAGGGAAATGAAAATCAAAACCACAATGAGATATCATCTTACACATGTTAGAATAGGTAAAATCAGAAAGGCAAGAAATAACAAGTGTTAAAGAGGATGTAGAGAAAAAAAGAAGCCTCATATACTCTTGATGTGAATGTAAATTGGTAAAGCTCTATGGAAAACAGTATGGAGATTCCTTAAAAATTTGAAAATAGAATTGCTATATGATCCAATAATTCCACTACAGGGTATTTACACAAAGAAAATAAAACACTAATTTGAAAAGATATATGCACCCATATGTTCATTACAGCATTATTTGCAATAGCTAAGATATAGAAGAAATCTAAGTATCCATCAATAGACAAATGAGTAAGGAAGATATGTAATGAAATATTACATAGTCATAAAAAAGGATGGGATACTGCTATTTGAGACAACATGAATGGACCTAGAGAGAATTTATGTTAAATGAAATGAGTTAGACTAAGAAAGACAAATACCATATGATTTCACTTGTAGCAGAACCTTAAAAAATGAATAAACAAACAAAAAGCAGAATCAGACCTATAAATACAGAGGACAAACTGATGTTTGCCAGAGGGGAGGTGGGTGAGGGGTGGGAAAAATGGATAAAGGGGAGTGGAATATACAGGCTTCCAGTTATGGAATAAATAAATCATGGAAATAAAAGGTACAGCATAAGGAATATAGTCAATGATATTGTAATAGGGACGTATGGTGACAGATGGTAGCTACACTTGTGGCAAACATAGCATAATGTAAAAACTTGTCAAATCACTGAAACTAATGTAACATTGTGTGTCAACTATACTCAAATTTTTAAAAAAGCAACCACATTTTCTGACTTTTTATTAGTTATTAGGATAATATGGTATGCTATATATACGCCATTAGCCATTACAGAACCACTTTCCACTTCTCTTTTCCACCATGTTCTATATCTTTGTGGACTGCATCACCAGGTCCCCTAGCTATCTAGCTGTCTCCTGAGCTCAGCCAATGAGAGAATGAGACTGGATGGTGGGAACAAGAGATATGGGCCTTGTTGAGCCATAAGTTGGCAATGGCTGTATTCCTCTATCACAGACAATATCTTGTAATCTACTCCCCTATAGTTCTAGATCTTGCCAGTTTACACTAACTATTCCCACATCTTGCAGCTTCAGGTCTAGAAATAGTGACAGTTTTCTGTTGCTGCCAGTTCCTGGGATTTCATCAACTCTGTTGATTTCCCTTTATCCTGCTTAGGCCATTAAAAAATAGTCCCTTCATTAAACTCTTTTTATCATGCTTTTCAAGTGACATCTCTTTCCTGCTGTGACCCTAACCTAAACATATGTGTCATGTTTAGTGACTAAAATCCATGACATTAAATTTTGTAGAAATGGACTTATAATCAAAATGGCAACCTACATACAAAACTTTGACTAGGAAATATCTATAAAAAAAAAAAAATACTGTTGAATGAAGGGTAGAGGATAAAATGGTGGGAAACAGTGAGTCATCAAAGACCTCTCAATAGGCAATAGACATGATTAATTCAAGAATACTTAATTTCTGAAAGAAATGAAAAAGATGGCATAAAATAAAATTCTAGATGTGTGAAAGGGAGAGGAAAAAGAATAATTAATCAAGTAGGAGTATTTTACACTTGCAAAGAATGTTCCCCATAACTCAAGAAATGTAGATATACATTCTACCCATGAGGTGTATTTTTTTTGCCATTTCAAAATATTTTCTTTAATATCATAAAATATTTTCATGACAAAGTGACCTAATAAACACACAGGCACCAAAGTGCCTTTTGATAAGATTATCCTTCTAACTCCAGCCCCCACTCCCATATCAACGTAGGTGTGAGATTGGAGAAATGAATACAGCAGATGGTAAAGATAGAAAAAAAAATGATGAATAATATGGAATATAATATTTTGCTTGGTTATCTTTCTATATTGCAACAAAACAAAACATTTTAGTGCAAACAGTTAATTTTCCCTCTTCTCCATTCAAGTATGATGGAGAAAAAAATTACCTTTTTAACTCAGTTTACAGGGTCTCTCTCAAACTATGGATTAGTATCTTGGTTAATATAAATGAAACATTTTCCACTACTGATTTAATGAGAAGAAATTTATAGACACACATATTTTATAAACATGATCTGAGAACTAATTTTTAAGTGTTCATTATTTTTATTACCTTTTACTTTAAATTATGAAATTAAGAAAACTGAATATTAACACTTGGATTCAGTGTTAATATTCAACATACACATCTCTATTTACCCTAAAGGATATTTTTTTCATTACCATGTAAGTTAAAGTATTATATTATATATAAAGCATAAAAAGTCAACCATTTAATCTCTTTAATCTTTAATCTCTAATTTTACTATGCTATATTAAATAGAACAAGAGATACAAAAGCATAAGGTCAAAAATTAACATATCATAAGAGTTCAATAAACGCAAGCCAAAATGGAATCTAAGCATAATCCAAGTCTAACTTTGAAATTCATTTAACATATATTTTCATAAAATAAATAAGCCTACCTACTTAGTAGGACATTGTTTTGAAGCCAGGTATTTAGAATCCAGTATCCACTCTAAAATGTAGACTATACCATCTCATGGCAATACAAGTTAAATCTATCTTAAATACTGTGTTAATTGGGGCGCCTGGGTGGCTCAGTGGGTTAAAGCCTCTGCCTTCGGCTCAGGTCATGATCTCAGGGTCCTGGGATTGAGCCCCGCAACGGGCTCTCTGCGCAGCGGGGAGTCTGCTTCCCTTCCTCTCTCTCTCTCTCTGCCTGCCTCTCTGCCTACTTATGATCTCTGTCAAATAAATAAATAAAATCTTTAAAAAAAAATACTGTGTTAATTAAGTCACAGGAAATATTTATTCTAAAGTAGCCTAGGGACACCTGGGTGGCTCAGTTGGTTGAGCATCCAACTCCTGGTTTCAGTTCAGATCATGATCTCAGTGTCCTGGGATGCAATCCCAGGTCAGGCTCTGGCTCTGCACTCAGCATGGAGTCTGCTTGGGATTCTCTCTCCCTCTCCCTCTCCCTCTGCCCCTCCTATTCATTCTCTCTCTCTTTAATAAATACATCTTTTTAAATTTTGTTTAAAAAATAAAGTAGCCCAATAATCACTCTTTCCCCATTCCTATGTATTTTTAACAAAGAGTCAGTTGAGTGCCTTTCCAAAATACTGAGTTGGGGAGATGGCAGTTAGGTTTCACTTACTTACACAAAGTAAATGTGTTATTTTCTCTTTATTTTTTTTTTAATTTGAGAGAGACATACATAGAGAGAGAGCACAAGCAGGGGGAGAGGCAAAGAGAGAGGGAGAAGCAGCCTCCCTGCTGAGCTGGGAGCTTAATGTGGGGTTCTAACCCAGGACCCCAGGATCATGACCTGAGCCAAAGGCAGATGCTTAACCATCTGAGCCACCCAGGTGCCCTGTTATTTCATCTTTAGGGATGTTAAAAAAAAAAAAAAAAAGGAACTGAGGATAAGAGTTGAAGAATAAAATGGTATTAGAGGAATAGGGCTAAGAAGGCATAAACTGAATCATCATGTAAAAATTTCAAGATTTTTCTCATCTCATTTACTTGGAACACTCCACCCATGTAAACCTTAAAGACCAGTTGGTGGACTACACAGTTAAGTCAGTAAATTTAAAATTTTCTAATGGTAAGTTATTTCTGGCTCAGGATTAACTTCATCAGCATATACAGTATTATTATTATTACTGCCACTGTAACCTAAAGAATACTAGCTCTCCTACTGGGCCTAACATCTGATGGTTTAAGGATAAAAAGTGTTTGAGAAGTTAAGACCAGTTTTGATTAGCTGATAGTATTTTACATGTGTAGCTGAGTTCCTGCCTTGTTTGCCCACCTGATCCCCCCAATTTGTTTTGAATTGTGGATGATTCCTGTTTTTTCTTAAGAGTCCTTCTAGAGCCTCAGTTCTGCACATGAACCCAATTTGTACCCTGAAAATAATATTAACGACTGCTAGATTTCCTTATTGTTGCTTCCTGCTGTCTTTTCTCTCTTCATGTTGCTTGCTCATAAGTGTCCTATGAGGCTCCATCTGTCTTGTAGGCCTTCCTTCATTTGTCCCGCTGTATCCTGCTTTAACCATCTGATACATCCCCATAGGTTTGTTTGGTGCTCAGGTTCAAGCTCCTGCTAGTAAGGCTATCCCTCTGCTGCTGATGCTCCCATTTAGGAGGTCAAGAAAAATGCAGTGTTGGATAAACATTGAGAGTTTGCATGTGGGGCTATACCTGAATTTAATTCTTGTTTCAGTCAACACCTAGTTGTGTGATTTTAGACATCTTATGTAATCTGTATGTCAAGTGACTTATTAATACATGTAAAGTCCTTGAATTTGCTAATCAAGTTCTCAGTAAATGTTATTTATTATTATTATTATTTATATGATTATCTGTATCATTAGGGCCACAAAAATTAAAAAACGCTGTTGCTTCCCTCAGAGAACTTATAAGCTTCATAATAAGTACAACAAAGGCATTATGAAAGAAATTCATATAGGTGACATTCAACCATAACAGTTACTATTTTTCTCCAAGAAAGTCAGTAAAGACTCCATTGAAAGAGACACTTGAGCTGAATTTTAAAAGATTATTGCATCTTTGTCAGGCAGACTGACAAGTATCGGGACAAAAGTCCGGTTATTTGAAGAAGGGTAAAAGAGATTAGTTAGACCCAGAGCAAGACTGGTTATTAAAATACCAAGCTACTGATTTTGTTCTCCTAACAATCCAAATGCCTGGAAAGGAAACTTCTAAAACCCAGGACAAGAATCTTAATATGAAAATGTTGGACTTCTAAAAATTAGAAAAATAATGTATATAATACTTATATATATAATCCTTAAAATTGAAAACGCCATAGATGAGTAAAATAGTAGACTGGACAAATGATATACAAATTAGGGAACTGGCAAAAATATCTGAAAAAATTACATAGAATATAGCATAGAATGATAAGGATATGAAAAATATGAAATAGATAATTTTTAAAGACTTTATACATTTATTTGAGGGGGGAGAGAGAGTGAGAGAGCATCCAGAAGTGGGGGGAGAGGCAAAGGGAGAAAGAGAAGCAGACTCCCCACTGTGCAGGAAGCCCAGCTTAGGGCTTGATCCTGGGACCCAGAGATCATGACCTGAGCTGAAGGCAGACACTTAACTGGCTGAACCACCCAGGCGTCCCTAATATAGATAATTTTTTAAATGAGGATAATATGATAAAGACTGACATATACCTAAATGGATTTCTAGAAGACAAGAATAGAAAAAATGAGGAAGAAGTACTATTTGAAAATAATAGGTGAAAAATTTCCAGAATTGATAAAATACATGAATTCACAGATTCAGGAATCACAATGAATCACAAACAGGATAATTAAAGAATAATTCACACTTCTTCATATCATGTGAAACTGCAGAATGACACATTTTAAAGCAGCAAAGGAAAAAGAAAAGATTACCTACATAGGAATGACAAACAAAAATAGAGGCCAGAAGACAGTAACACAATAGCTCCGGAACACTAAAGAAAATCACTGTAAATCTAGAAGTGGATACCCAGCTAAGTTATCATTCAAGAAACCCACTTCAGATAAACAGAAATTGTAAGAATTTTTCACTAAGGCATCCTCTGTAAACAGACTTCAAAGTATTATACTTCAGAAAAAGCAATGATCCCAGAAAGGATATCTGAGAAACAAGGAATTCTGAGCCAAAAAACTGAACAATATAAACAAAAATAAAGAAAATAAAAATGAGTTTAAAAATCAACTTCATGATTTCTAGAATCCTTTCTAGTTGTACAATAGCTGATTTCTTTTTATATTATTTTCTCTTCAGTGTAAGTAAGGGTCATTTTTGGTTTGCATTCATGTAGCTATCTGTGCTTTAGCCTAAGATAATAACATTTATAACTCTTCCATATATCAATATCTTTCTCCACTCCTGTCAGCCCAAATCCTGACAGTTTTACTGATACACTATAGACTTATAATATCAATTAGCATCAATTATAAGAGGGCATAAAATTATATGCATATACTTCAAAATATAATTAGCAATTTTTTTCTTTTTAAAAAATTTTTAAATTCAATTTAATTAACATAGAGTGTATTATTAGTTTCAAAGGTAGAATTTAGTGATTCACCAGTTATTTATAACACCCACTACTCATTACATCAAGTACCCTCCTTAATGCCCATCACTCAATTACCCAGTTACCCCTTCGCCCCACCCAATTCCCCTCCAGAAACTCTGTTTGTTTACTAGAGTTTAGAGTCTTACGGTTTCTCTCTCTCTCTCTCTGTTTTCATCTTATTTTATTTTTCCTTCCCTTCCCCATGTTCATCTGTTTTGTTTCTTAAATTCCACATATGAGTGAAATCATGTGATATTTGTCTTTCTCTGACTGACTTATTTCATTTAGCATAATACCCTCTAGTTCCATCCATGTCACTGCAAATGGTAAGATTTCATTCTTCTTTGTAGGCAGAGTAATAATCTATTTTTTACATATACCATACCTTCTTTATTTGTCTGAGCATCTGGGCTCTTTGCATATTTTGGCTATCGTGAACACTGCTGCTATAAACACTGGGGTGCATGTGACTCTTTGAATCACTATGTTTGCATCTTTTGGATAAATACCTAGGAGTGCATTTGCTGGGTCATAGGGTAGCTCTATTTTTAACTTTCTGAGGGAACGTATACTGTTTTCCAGAGTGGCTGCACCAGCTTACATTCCCACCAACAATATAAGAGAGTTCCCCTTTCTCTGTATTCTCACCAACATCTGTTGTTTCCTGAATTGTTAATTTTAGCCATTCTGACTGGTGTGACCTAGTAGCTCACTGGGGTTTTGATTTTTTTTTAAGATTTTATTTATTTATTTGAGAGAGAGAGCATGAACAGGGGGAGGGGAAGGAGCATTGGGAGAGGGAGAAGGAGAAGCAGACTCCCTGCTGACTGTGGAGCCCAGTGCAGAGCTCATCCAAGGACGCCAAGTATATGACCCAAGCCGAAATCAGACACTCAACTGCCTAAGCTACCAGGAGGCCCTAATTAGTAATTTTTACCATTTCCACAGTAAGTAAGGATTTGTTCTTTACAACTTTGTAAGAATCTATGAAATTAGAGCACTACGTAAGTATTTGGTCTCCTCATCATAAATTAGGACAGATCTGAGTTGGCCTACACACACATTAGTCAATTATATGAATTACTAAAGCATAAATAAGCTTTAATGTCTGTATTTTAATGATTTATAGGTAAAGTGGGTTTGGACATTCAATAATTTAATAATTAGATGGAAAGAAGTTTTCTAATATAAGCAAAACCAAACCAAGTCAGAGAGTGGGAATAATAAAATAATACTTATAAGGCATTATGAATTAAATGAACAGAAAAATTTCAAGATATTTTTAGATGACTAAAATAGCACCAAGGAGTAAGATAAATAAAACATTAGAAGATGAACTTCAGTGATAAGAAAACAAGCAGTGAAAGGAGATACTTCAAGTATACCCATGAGTTATGGAAAGTGTAGTGTTTAAATACTTAAAAAGCAAAATAAGCTAGTCTAACCAGTTTGGTGATTTTTTTCTTTAAACTCAGTAATGGTTTATTAGTGATATGCTCTACAATATAATGAATAAAGTGGTAGAAACCTGATTGGTGATGCAATTACAAAAAAATGACTTCTGTTATATTTAATACCAACTTTAAACAAAGTGATTTTCTAATACAAATGTCAAAAATGTGAGAAAGGGAGTGGAGAGGGCCATTTTATTTACTTTCCCCTTTAGATCTAAAAAAGAACAAAACCAACCAACCAAAAACACTTGTGTTCTTAAATTTTCTAATTCAAAATTTCAAAATGCAAGGGATATATAGAAGGAAAATTAAAAACCCTTAAACATTTGATTTTTAGCAAGTTCTTTCTGTCTTGGTTTCCTCAAATGCAAAATGGGGATTACAGTATTTACTTTATATAGTTTTTATGAAGATTACATGAGTTACATGTTGTTCCCATGCTAACATGGGAGTTCTATGTTAATATTAGTTAAGTAAATACACTTTATCTTATATAATCCTTCCAAAAGTTCTAGAAGGTAGATATTTTTATCCCTACTTCAAAGATGAGGAATCTGAAGCTCAGTTAAGATAGGTTAAATAATTTGCCCATGAGTATAACTTCCACAACTAATATGAGGCAGGATTAGGATTTGAATCAAAATTTTATATGACTTTAGAATTCCTGTTCTTTCTACTGTGTGACATACTGCTTCATTTTCTCAAAGTTTAGCCATTTTTCTCCCAATTTTAACATACCACATAAACAACATTAACAGTAACAACAGATACTTTAGGAAAAAAATTAAATGTCATTCAAGCCCTCTTTCTGAAATCTTATAATTTTCTACATTTTCCTCTAATCTATATAAGAATATATAAGCATATAGTTATAAATATTGATTCCTTAATCTTAAAATGTGGTTATTACCAGCATTCACAATATTGTGTTGTCTTCTTTCTCTTCCTGGATACAAGAAAAACATTATACATTTCTCAGGCCATTGTTGTAACTAGTGTTGACCAAAGGGACATAAGCAAAGTGATATGTCACATCTGGGCCAAAGTACAGAGAAATGAGTGTGATTGCTTTGTGCTCCTCTCTTCCCAGGGGTACAGATCAGGTAGTCCAGGTGGTACAGCTATAAAATCATTAAACCTCCGTTAGTCTGAATTCCTGAATGAATTCATGTAGAAGAGAAGTTCCCAGTCTCAGCCCTTACCCACATTAGTATTTATTGTATGAACCATTGAGATTTTGGAGTTGTTACTGCAGCATATCTTGGCCTATCTTAACAAGAAAACAAACATTTTTATATTTATACTTCTCCAAATTATACTATCTAGGGGTTACATATTTTATTTTTTGTTTGTTTTGTTTTTAAAGGTTCTGTTTATTTATTTGTCAAAGAGAGAGTGCCTGAGAACAAGCAGGGGAAGCAGTAGGCGAGGAAGAAGCAAGCTTCCCGCTGAGAATGGAGTCCAATACAGAATTCCATCCCTGGATGCAAGGATCATGACCTGGGCCAAAGGTAGACACTTAACCGACTAAGCCACCCAGGCACTCCTAATGGCTACATATTTTAAAAGGTTGAAGACATACAGCTTAGTTAATCTCTCCTGTGGTATTGGCCACTTAGATTTTTATCTAATTTCTCACTAATATAAATAATTTTTCAATATTCCTATTTCCAGAGGTTAAATGCTGGAAAACTTAACAGAAGCATATAGATAAATAAACTACTATCTTTGCATCAAAACAGTGAGCATGACTGGGTAGATATTTAAAAGTACTCCTTTAAAATGCCATAGAATGATAGAATCTGCTTTTTTATGAAATGAAGAAAGGTCTTAAAGGAAGAACTTAAACTTTAAACAGAGAGTAAAGAATATATTCTTTGGTACAGAAATAGCTAAGTGAGAGCAGAGATTTTAAAATGAAAAGGGATGAATATAATGGAATTGTGAGAAAAAACAATGAAAAATGTCTTTAAAAGGTCAACATTACAAGGAAAAAAAGCAATGAGAAAAAAATGTAAATGCTCCCAACAGATAATTTTAATTATGTGAATAAAGAAAGTAATATTGACGTAAAATATTAAAAAACTATTAGAACAATGGACTTGGAATATGGCTTCTGGGAAGACTCTAAAATCATCAAATCTATAATCCTTATTTTAAAGATGAGAAAACTCAGGTCCCCAAAATGTTAAAACAAAAATCTCAGTTAATCATACACCACAGCTTCCATTTCCCCTCTACTTCAGATTTCTCCATCTTCTGAAGTTTGTGAAAGAAATCAGTCTAAGTTTGGAGAACACACACAAAACCAAGAAATGAATTAATATGACATTCAAGATAAGCTTTTCTCGTTTTAGGTAAAAGATCAGCTTTCTTAAATCCATGATGATAACAGAAAGGATCAGAGAAGGGAATTCTCTGGATTGCCGCTAAATTGCCTGCTTTTGAGATGCAAAATCCATTAACTCTGACCTTGTGGTAGTTGCATTTGTAATTTACAATGTGAAAACATTTAGGGGTGCCTGGGTGACTCAACCAGTTATGCATCTGACTTGGGCTCAGGTCATGATCTTGGGGTCCTGGGATAAGTGGGGAGTGTGCTTCTCCCTCTCTCTCTCCCCCAGCTTGTGCACAGTCTCTCTCTCAAATAAATGAATATAAATCTTTAAAAAATAGATAAAAATGTGAAAACTTTTAAAAGAATATCCAGTTAATTATGAACTGGTCATCTCCAATGAATAAAAGTACTTTTAATAGATAAAATATGAACTTCCTATACATGAAAGTTTATATAAGAATTTATTTTCTTAAATAATAGTAACTTGGAAAAGAATACATTAAAAGGCATTGTATTTGTATATATCATTTATTTCTAAGTTTCTAGAGAATTTTCAAGGAGGAAAGAGGAAGAGGAAGAACAAAGAAAAATATAAGACTTCAAATTCTACAGAAACATTACATCTTCCTGATTTAGTCAATCAAATGATTGGCAAACAGACAGATATAGTTAGCTATGACTACCCTAATAACAAGTAACTGAAAAGAACTGATTCCCATTATGCTTTGAAGAAGATGCATGTTTAAGGCAAAAAGCCATAGGTTATATGTGGAACAAAGTCTTGTAGCCAGGTATTTAGTGTGTAGTGTCTACCTTAGCTTAATTTTATTGTGCTTGGTTCCTAATTTTGTCACAGAGGTGTTTTACAGAACAATTTCAATTTTTATAATTGTTAATTAATATTATATTAATTATATTGAAGAAAATAAATATATAAACTATGTATATTAATTATTTTGGCGAGAATGCAATAATACCACTAACTGATGCTTAAACTGAATCTTAAGGGACAAATAAAATTGTCAAGTTGAATAAAAAGAAGAGCATTCCAGACAAATGGCACAACTTATACAAAAGCATGTGATATCAGTGACTTCAAAAGATATAAATCCCCACTCTTTTAATATTGATTAATTTCAAAAGATATAAATCCCCAAATGATTATAACATCCTCATGAAGAAAGCATTAATACTATTACTTTCATTGTGAGTTTTTGTATGAGTCAATTCAGATACATTCAAGCTTTACAGTAAGGCAAAAGTAGAGCTAGAACTAGAACGAACATTTTGTTTCTCTGATGGCAATCTGAGTGGTCAGTCACTGGATAATTCTAACTGTGCAGTCTGAAATTATTAGTCCCTTAGCTGTCTGACTTTTCTGTTTTCCATATGATTGCAATAATAAGAACTAACAAAAAAGAAGGAGGAGGAAGAGGAGGGGAGGGGAACAGGCAGGGAGAAGAGGAGGAGGAGAAGCAGTTTCAGGAGAAGGACTAACATTTATTATAATGCTTGCAATGTGCCAGGCACAGTGCTAAAACTTTATAGACGTTTATTCGTTAGAAATCCTCAAAAACAGATGAGTATTCTGAGACTTAAAGAGGCTCAGAAACTTTCCCAGAACCCTTAGCTATTAAGGGGTAGAGACTGGTTTGAAAGCAGGTCAATATGTTACACTGCCAAAGCATTATATTAGTTAACCATAAAACCTAAAACTCCTTAATTTACATTTAAAATACTTTAGACTGGTTCCATCCTACTTATATACCTCAGGTAATATGAATTCTTATTGGTGTCCAGGCCATATTTTTCCCATGAACTTTTCATACTAATTCTCCATTTTGTTATTCAACAAAAATTTATTAAGTAGTTACCATCTGCCAGGCACTGTATTTATGTTAGCGTTAAAGAAATAAGACACTGTCTTTGGCCTTAAACAGTTTATAGTCAAGACAAGAAAAATCATGGCTACAATGTAGAATGTATTGTGCTTCACTCAACTAGAATCCAGAGGAACATCAGGGGAAAAAACTCAGTTCACTCTGAAGGAATAGGCAATATTTCAATAGGAGGCAATGCTTAATCTAAATAAAACCTGAGTCATAACAGTGAGTCAGGCAAATACAAAAACAAATGAGGGGCCAAAGACATTATATGCAAAAAGGACAGCATTTAAAAGGTTTGAGAGAGTCTGTCTCTAACTAGTAGAATTTAGACTAAGTTTAACTAAAGATGGCTAAGTTTAAATGTCACTTCCTCATTCCTCAAAAGATTACAAATAGAACTACCATATGATGCAGCAATTCTGCTTCTGGGTATATATCCAAAAGAAATAAAATCACGATCTCAAGAACTATCTGCACTCCTATGTTCATTATCACTTTACTCACAATATCCAAGATAGGGAAATAACCTAATTTGCCCAATGGTAGATAAACGGACAAAATAAATACAATGGAATATTATTCATCCATGAGAAAGAAGGAAATCTTGCTATTTGTGCCAACATAGATGGACTGAGGGTATTATGCTAAATGAAATAATAAGTCAGACAGAGAAAGACAGATACTGATATTCTTACTTATCTGAACTCTGAAAATTATCTTGAAAGTAATGAGGAGCCTTAGAATTAATTTAAGTAGGAACATGCCTATTCCTGGTTCACATTCAGGAAAGAGTATTAAGGCAGCTGAATGGTAATGAGTGGGTTGCTTTGGGGATGGGAAATGGAAAGAAAAAGAAATATCAGTTAATAAATGATTATAATAGTTCAGGGGAAAAATGAATATGAATTTATACTAAGGTCAAGACAATGGGGAATGGAAAGAAGGGATAAACTTTAGATTCCCTATGAGAAAGAATGTACATAACTTGGTTAGTAATTGGATCTAAGATTAGAATAAAAAGAAGTTGAAAAAAATGACCAGGTCATTATGCTATGGAAAGCAAAGAGGTTTTAAAGATAAAATAATAAGTTAGTTTAGGACATAGCAAGTTTGAGATATTTGTAAAAGAAATGAGCAGAGATGTCTAACAAGATCCAATGTCCGAAACACTAGAATGAGGTTAAGATGTAGATCTGAGCTATAGATTTGGAATTCTATTCTATTCTGAAATCACCAAGTGAAGCAGCAGTTCTCAATTCTGGCTGCTCATGAGATTCACTTGGAAAGCTTTTTGGAAATGTGGAAGCCTGGATTCTATCTCCATAGACTTTAGTACTTCTGAGATAAGCTTGGTGCCTCAATGTTTTTAAAAAAACTAAATATTCGATTCTGATGCACAGTCACAATTAAGAATCACTAGTCGATAAGTTAAATCATGAGTATAAATGAGTACATGATTTTCAAACAGTACATTGCACCAACTAGGGAAGATTCAGAAGAAATTATCAGAAAGATTATGACAATAATAACCATAATTTATTGAGCACTATGGCAGGAACTGTGCTAATGACTTTATATGTATTTTTGGTAGTGGAAGAGAAAACAAAAAAGAGTATAATGAAAGTAAGTTAAACCCTCTTCATGAAGTCTTCCACAGCAATTTCAGTTTGCTTTGACATTTCTTGTCTCGGTTTGGCATTTAGAATATACTAACTTACTCATGGCTATAATTCAAGTGTATATAATCCTAAGCAGTATAACACAATGGTTAAGACCAAGAGCTCTGGAGCGAACTTTCCAGTTTGAATCCCCTATCTTCCTATCCTTTGCTGGCAATTTTAATCCTAGGCAAGCTACTCAGTGTCTTACCTAGTATACTGTATATAATTAAAGTATAATATATACGCACATATATACACATGTGTACTAAATATGTGTGTGTATGTATGTGTACACATATGTACTAAATATGTGTGTATATACATAAGTTCCTCCCAGTGGAAAGTAATTCTAATAATTAATATTTGTTAAGCTAGACACTGTTTCAAGTACCTTATTTGTATTAATTGATTAATTCAGTTGATTCTCATTAGAACTCTAGAGATTAGCAATTTAGCATCCCCATTTTATAGATAACAATACTGAGGAAAATAGGGATCAGGTAATTTTCCTAAAACAAACACTGCCAGTGAAGTAGAAGATATGGGATCCAAACAAGGGAGTCCAGATCGATAACAAGCTATTAACTACTATGCTATACTGCCTCCCTCTATACTTTGCAATAGACTCAAATTCTTATGAGATTGAATAAATATTAAAAAGAAGAAGAAGGAGAAGAAAGAGGAGGAGGAGGAATGGAGGGGGCATCTAGGTGGCATAATCAGTTTAGCAACTAACTCTTGGTTTCGGCTCAGGTCCTAATCTTAGAGTTGTAAGATGGAGCCCTGCATCAGGCTTCATGCTCAGCATGGAGTCTGCTTGAGATTCTCTTTCCCTCTCCCTCTGCCCCTCCAACTCATGCTCTCCCTCTCTCCAAATAAATAAGTAAATCTTAAAAAAAAAAGAAATGGATAGGAATAAACCTACACATTTATATGCAGCACAAGAGGAGTTTGATAAAGGTATATCATTATCAATACCAATATTACCATTTTTGAAAGGCATGGGGTAGGGAAAGGATCACATCACTAAATGTCTTTACCTACTTTTTTTTGAGAAAAAAATGTCCAAATGTTTTAAAGTTTTAAAGTAACCCAAAGCCCAGTGACCTCCAAGGTTTCTCCCAGAAATGGATTTCTCCCAGAAATTTTGTTGGGTCCCTACTATAAATATAACTCTTTTCTGGCAATGTGAAGCATTGTATAGTCTTGAATGTTAGATTATGATTTCTAAACTGAGCACATTTCTGTGCTGATCTACTTATTCTTGTATTCTAGACCTCACAAGATCTAGAAGATGGGATTTTCAAGTAATTCAGACTTCTACAGGAAGAAACAGAAAATTCTCAATTATATGGTTCTGCTAAAAATAGAGCCAGAAGAGCTACTACGTCCAGTTTCATTTTTACTCATGCTTGTGGTTTTCCACGAGTTTCACTTCTGACATACTTTATATGGATAATGTGCTAGTAAAAGTAGTCAATTCCAATTTTTTCACAATTCTCATGCACAAATACCGTCTTCCTGGGTCTGATAACAAAGTCACACCCCAGCTGTCACATCTAAAGGAAATCTGCTCTTGGATGTTACCCAGCTTTTTTATTAACCATAGGCAATACTAAAATGCTTCTAGTGCATGGAGGAGATTTAAAAGCAATATTAAAAGTACTTAGCAATGATGGTTTACTTTATCATCTCTAAATGAACAAAGAGTAAAGTTAAAACAACCCTACAACTCCTGTGATTATAAACAGCATTTCTATTTCCAATTTTCCCGAAGACAAAGTCCTTATTATCCAGATATTCACCATAGTGACATGTATATTCATTATATTAAAATGATCCCACTAGATTGTCCTTGGTCTAGGAAATGTCAAAAATAAAGCCAAAGCTAAATCAGATTACCTACCAATAAAATAGAGTTTACATCAGGGACAAGCAGGAGGTCTCTTAGGATCTGAAATCTGGGACTTTTGAATGGTTGTGGATAGACAGAAATGCTCTCACGTGCAATTTTGATAGAGAATTTTATTAAAATCCTTCATTTTGCTTCTACCCCCTACCTTGTCTACTAACTACTAAATCTACTCAGGAATTTAATTTTCATTTTCAAAGTCTCAAAAGGGTTAGAGCTCTAAGAATGACTGCAAAATATAGGTGCTGCTCTTTTGTTATTTTATTTTCTTCCAAGAATAAGTAGATCAGCACAGAAATGTGCTCAGTTTAGAAATCATAATCTAACATTCAAGACTATACTATCTATTCCTAACAAACCTTCCTATGTTAGCCTGAATTACCCTACCAGGCTATAGCCAAAATGAATTACTCCATACTTTTCAAACATATTATTTGCTTTCTGTCTCCCTATCTCTGTGTGTGTTGATTCTTCTGCCCAAAATGACCTTTCTCCATCTTGGCCAGTCTTCAAGGTCTACCTTCAAGATCTCCCTCAAATGATACCTTTTCCATACTTCCTTAACTCCTCATCTAGCCTCTCCTCTCTTCTCCCTACTCAGCTTGAAATATTCTGCCCACTGAATTTACAGCAGAATGATTTGTGCTCTTTTTTCTTTTTAAGATTTTATTTATTTATTTGTCAGAGACGGAGAGAGAGCAAGCGAGCACAGGCAGACAGAGTGGCAGGCAGAGGCAGAGGGAGAAGCAGGCTCCCTGCCGAGCAAGGAGCCCTATGTGGAACTCGATCCCAGGATCGCTGGGATCATGACCCGAGCCGAAGGCAGCCGCTTAACCAACTGAGCCACCCAGGCATCCCTGATTTGTGCTCTTTATTCTCTCTTTTGAATCTCCAAGGCACTCACTACTTTCCTTATTCTCTTGCAATTATTTGTATTTGGTGTTTATAACACACTTAACTAGAATATCATTAAGATTCTGTATGTTTGTTTATTTGAAGAAACTGCATTGTGGGAGATTTGATTGACCCTGTGCCATTTGGGGGAAATATTTGCACACTGAGAAAATTGCTTAAGAGAAGAGAACTACAATGTCAAGATACCATAAAATGTAACATTTATGCATTTACATTTCATCCAAATATCAAATTATTCACTTGGACTCTGGAGCTTGACAAAACAACATGGGTTTGAGGTGGACAGATCCACTTATATGTGGATTCTTTTTTTTTTTAATTTATTTTTATTTCTTTTCAGCGTAACAGTATTCATAGTTTTTGCACCACACCCAGTGCTCCATGCAATACGTGCCCTCCCTAAAACCCACCACCAGGGTCCCCTACCCTCCCACCCCCCTGCCTCTTCAAAACCCCTCAGGTTGTTTTTCAGAGTCCATAGTCTCTCATGGTTCACCTCCCCTTCCAATTTCCCTCAACTCCCTTCTCCTCTCCATCTCCCCATGTCCTCCATGTTATTTGTTATGCTTATATGTGGATTCTTTTTAGAGAAATATAGTACAGTACTATAAATGTATTATCCTTATGATTTTTCTTAACATTTTCTTTTCTCTAGTTCACTTTACTGTAAGAATACAGTATATAATACATATAACAGACAAAATAGGTGTTAACTGACTGTTTATGTTATCAGTAAGTCTTCCAGTCAACAGTAGGCTCTTAGTACTTAAGCTTTAGGGAAGTCAAAGTTATGCACAGATTTTCAACTGCGCAAGAAATCAGTATCCCTAACCTTCCCCGCCCCCACCATTGCTCAGGGGTCAACTATAGATATTTTTACATTAATAAACACCAGCAATTCAAAATAGCATACTCTATCAAATAGGAACATGGATTATTATATTCATATACAGTATTGTATTTATAACACATGTCATTTTAGTCTTTCATCTAGAATAAAAATATTCATTAACAAATAAAATTAAAAATTAAAACAAGTTGGGTTTAACTTTCAGTGAAGGTTTTTGCCCTAGACATTTTTAATGATTAAAAAGTAACTCAGATCACTAAATCTAAGCTATATAACTTCTCTATTATTTTCCTTAAACCTGAATTTTTACTCCTAAATTTTAATCTTCAACAACTAAAGGACACTTGACAAGGTCCAGTAATCTTTGTCATGAATGAAGTAGTTGGTATGACATAAGAAGGAAAAGAATCTGTATATAGACTACTAATAAAAGTTTAAGTCAGCCTAGCAAGCAGATGCAAAAAAAAACTTTAAACACAACACTTTTCATCAAATCACAATTCCTATAGTCAGTAATGTTAGAATTTAATCAGATGTAGAATATTTTTCTTTGTTTGAATTTTTATAGCCATATTTATTCTAGTATACTATATGTTTTTAACTGAATTCCTTATTTGATAAGGAGAATGAAGAAGAGATAACAAAACTGAACTGCATGACTACCATTACCAACACCTGCCAATCATCCATCCTAGCTCATAGAATGTATATACTAATGTCTTGTCAACAAATAATTTTGGTAATAATGTTCTTTTTATATACCAGATAGTCTTACAAATATTTTATATACATTATCTCACTTAGTCTTCACAACAACTCTTTGAGGTAGGTACATTATCTCTATATTACAAATGAGAAAACTGATACCCAGAAATATTAAGTAATTTGCCCAAGATCATACAGCTGGTAAATGGTATTAACTAAGATCTCAACCCAGTGAATGTAGCAGCTCAAATACCTAACCACCATATTTACCACCTCTTACTGCACCCAGCTAGCTATTACAAACCAGAAAAAAAATTGCCTATCAATTTTCTGTTGCTCTAATACCAGAAAACAGGTAATTTGGAGGCACTATTGGGCAGCATGCGCTAGTTTGGGATTCTGGGAGAAACAAGGGTTTTCCATCTACTCTACCCACCACCCTATTACTTTCAGCCAGCATACTGGTATGAAAGAGATAAGAACTTGTCTGGATATCCAACAGCTAGCTGGCTAAGGCCTACCTCCAAACAAGTTCCTCTCAGTCCCCTTCTCAAAACGTGAAGTGAATCCTATTCCCCCCATCTTATTGAAAAAACTCCCCAGTAGCCTAAGTCAGCATCAAACACTCCCAAAACTGCTACTCTTTCTTTCTAAAGTTTAATCTCTATGAAGTCAAATCTCCCTCCATAATACATAATTAGAATGGCCTGGTCACATTCTTGTTTTGAGCTCATTCCTGATGTCCCTGTTTCTGTTTCCTACCAATGGGCTAGATCCACCTTATTCTTAACATCAGTATCATCTTATCATCTTAACATCAATTGCCATCTACAGCCTATAAAACACACAAAATTATTTTATTGATTCACAGTTTATAATGCCTTGGTACAACAAATTACACATTATAAAGGAATTTAATCCAGTTGTTAAAATTATGAAATGCTTAATTTATACGCTTTGACCCAATCTTTTATTGCCCTAATACCAAGAAATTTACATGAAAATAAAAAGAGTTATACATAACTTATCCAAGGATTTATCAGTTTATATGAAGTTAAAACTGATTGTACATATTATCTTTGAAAAGTCAATTCAAAATGTAAACGTGGCTCATTGTGTACATTTTTTCATAATCTTCTTGAAAGCAAGAAACAACTTTTTCTTTTCTGTATTTCTCACAACACCAAACACAGTATTGCGCAAATGATCCGCTTCCACATAACGCTGACTGAACTGAATATACTCAAATAGTTTTTAGACAGCTTAGCTTTATAAACCTTCATAATGTAAAATGAAACGCTTATGTAAAATAGTAAAGACAGAGTCAGCCATTGTAAAAAGCAGATGACCAATCATTGCTAGGCAGATTTATAATCAATTCCTTTCAAAAGGTCAAGATCATCTTGCCGCACAGGGAAAAAGGTTGGCATTAAATTTAACTGTCTGTGACATTCTGACCAATCTTTACTTTTTAAGGTAATGCATTTTGACAGAGAGAAATTTTTCTCTGATTTGTAAAAGAAATGACAATCTAAGATAGTAATTTTTTCACCTTACAAAATTATTGAGATATCCTGTAAGTGCCACTAAAGGAAAGTAACCAAAAATCTTTATAGTTTGATTCCTTTGAAAGGCCATAAATACAGCGAAAAATAGCAGAATGCTGTAAAACCAATACCTAGAGGAATCCCAAAGCAATGCCAAGAAACAGAATGTACTCATAGCGACTAATACATGCAAATACTGGAAATAAATTCTAACAGATTAAACAGGTTTTGTAGCAACTAAAAGGTATATTCAAATCATTCCAAAACTAATCAAGCTTAAGAATATGGCAATCTTCCCTATTAATAAGAATATAAGCTGGCTGAGTAGCCTGAATAACATATAAATTATAGCCAATATCAGTAGATGTAATTTTTAATGTGTTTTTAATTAAAAAGGAGAAACTAACCCCTCAACTGAATTAAATCAGTGTTTTAGACTTTCAATTCTGTCTTCTGATAAACATATTCATTTTTATTACTATAGCATCACCCTGATGAGGCATTAAGTCCTAACCATACTACAGAATTATGAAGACAAAACTATCTTTCTGATGAGAAATGCTGCAACATTCTTTTTTTGCTCATTTAATATGGAATACCTGGTCAAATATCTGACAAGTCCTCTAAAATTAAGGAAGAAATATGCATAATATAAAAAATAAAATATCTTTTCTTCAAAATTGGGATGTCAAACACAGGCACATTTTCTTGCCCTATTATGTCATTCTGAGAGAATGCTATAACAAAGTTAAATGCATTATAACTTGATAAAAATAGTTTAAAATAAATAGCAGAGCTTCATGATAAAATGGACATATAAATCCAAATTCTTTGCTACGATGATTCTATACTCTTTGTAATTAACATGTTTAATGTAGTCAAGTCTTTTCATTTTGAAAACGAAAGTAAGCTAATGCGGAGTATCTCTGGATCAAAAAATCTTAAACAAGCCCAAATGTCACAAGCATTCTTTGTAAAAAAAAAAAAAAAAAAAGGCAAAAACATATTTATCATCTGCTTTCAGCTACGAGCAATGCCTTAAGCAGATATCTACATTAGGAGGACCAAGAGCATCATTATCTCAATAGATCTGAGAAATAATTTAAATGTATGCCTTTTAAGACAGTTTAGATACTGAAATACAAATTTCAGGCAATCAGCTTATAGCTCAGATGCTGGTAAACATGATTCTACTCATCAAACTTGTATTGCTGTGGAGTTGCACACTACAATGGTAGCAACATCATTTCTGTGCTTAAGAAATTCCAGATAAATATTTTTTTTAATATATCACTATCTATAAGCAGCTAGCTACAAGGTTTCCTTACCAGTTTGAACAAATTATGTAATTTTTATCATTCGAAATAAGAGATGCAGTTTGACTGTATTCAAGCTTAATTTGGAAAAAATCTGTAGAGCTCCAAACCTTGCTTTTAATCACCAAAAAGAATCTTTACTTACTCCCCGCTTCCCAAAAAAAGAAAGCTCAAGTAAACACAAACTCTCTCTCTCTCTCTCTCTCTCACACACACACACACACACACACATTTCTAAAATTCATATTGTTTAGCTGGTGTCGATTACTATAAATATCACTTGTTCAAATATCTAAGAAAATCTGGTAATAAACAATTACATCTATTAATATATTCTATATGACTAAGAGCTAGAAAAAGCAATAACTCTACAATTTAATAGTATCATCATAATTCATGAGGTCATACCTGATGACTTAAAGATTGAAAAGGCTCACAGGTTCCAGACTGCATGACCTTTCTATTTCCAGAAACCCCTAAAGATTGCATTTCCTGTCTTATAAAAGAGAATCACAGCCATCTCTATGTCTCAGCATCTTCAGGGCTAGTGAAGAAAACATCAAACAGCAGATCTGTCCATCAGTATCTGTTTAAGCCATCAAGAAGATATCAAATCACATATATTGTTTATCGTCTCCCCTTTGCAGTTACAAACACCCCGTATTAAGGGACGATGACACAGTTGTATTTGCTGAAGCTGCTAATACTGTCTGAAAACAGTAAGCTTACTGCTTGGAGCAATTCTGCATCATCCAGAGAATGAGCCACATCCTTTAGGTTTCCCACTTCTGCTACTATAAAAACTTCACTTGCCAAAAAGAGTTTGATTTTGTCAATCCTTTAAAAAATAAGCAATGTTCTACTTAATTATCAAATGTGTCTGCTGCAGATGCCATGTTAAAATCTCAATTCTTAATTATTAGGCAGTTCTCTTCATACATGACTACGCTTTAGTATAATGATTTAATAAGCAAATTGTACTCTCTTTTTTTTTGTACTCTCTTTTAAAGGGAACTTCCCTATCATTTTTCATCCAACCCATCAAAATTAGAAGTCCTTAAAAATGAATAATTTTTTTTCTGGCAATCTTTGAAAACTGTGTTTAACAGCTGATAAATAGATAAAAGCATATTCATTTTAATTCTCAAGACCTTCATTTTTTAAAAAAAGATTTATTTATTTATTTATTTATTTGAGAGAGAGAGCTGGCAGCGGGGGGTGGGGGGGGTGCAGAAGGAGATAGACAGTCTTTTAAGCAGGTTCTGTGCCAAATGAGGAGCCCAACACAGGGCTCCTTCTCATGGCCCTGAGATCACAGCCTGAGCCAAAATCAAGAGTTAGACCCTTAACTGACTGTGCCATCCAGGGACCCCTCAAGAACTTCATTTTTATTTCATGCTCTCTAGACCAACATGCTTCAAATCAAAATAACTTTTATATTTTAATGTCTTCTTCTAAAGAGTTTCACATACACAACATGCCATTGTCATATTCCAAAACTGCATGGTTAAACCTAGGAATGAAACCTAAGTCAGCTATTGACATTTTTATTGTGATTTTTCACTGCATCTTATTTGTGTTCAACAAGGTTCTTATAATGCTTTCTTTCACCACAACATAGTGGAATCAGGATATTTAAGATTGTTAAAGTAGTCTGATAACAAAGAAACAAGATCTTCTAAAATGATAAATGGAAATATTTTCGGGGGGGGGGGCTCTAAATCCTAAATTCTAGTTAGTTAACATACAGTGTAATATGGAAATATTTTCTTTACCATGTGACAACAAATTGCATTTTATAAATACAACAAAAAATAGGCTAAAATCATAATCAATTAAACTGAATTCAAAATTAAGACACGGGGCATCTGGGTGGCTCAGATGGTTAAGCGTCTGCCTTCGGCTCAGGTCATGATCCCAGGGTCTTGGGATTGAGGCCCACATCAGGCTCCCTGTTCAATGGAGAGTCTGCTTTCCCCTCTGCCTTTCTCCCCTGCTCATGCACTCTCTCCCTCTCTCTCAAATGAATAAATAAGATCTTTTAAACATAATAAAAATTTTAAAAAATATTTTTAAAAAACCAAAAGACAAAATTAAGACACCAAGTACTATGTATTATGTCCTAAAACAGCCTTTACATTGAGTATAGCCTGAGTTAATGAACACTTTACTTATGTGCCTATGAAAATACACTAAATATATATACCTGTGAAAGAAACTAAATGAAATTTAATGACAGATAAAGTGCTTACAGAAAATGTTTTAGATAAATATAGACTAATAGCTCAGTATAATTTCCCTTCTCCCACTCATGGTATTTGATGAGTATGATATGTATTATCATGGAGACTAGATTCATCAAAATGAATCTTAAAGATTGGACTCTTCAAGAAGCTGGGGGGTGGAGGGAAGGTGGGGGAATTGGGAGGGGAAAGGAGATGTTGGTCAAAGAGAAGAAAATTCCAGTTAGAAGATAAGTAAGTCCTGGGGATCTAATGTGCACCATAGTGATTATTGTTAGTAATATAGTATTGCATACTTGAAAGTTGTACTATGGTGATAATTATTTTGCTATATGTAAATGAATGAAATCAACATGTTGTACACATCAAACTTATACAATGTTACATGTCAGTTATATCTCAATATATCTGGGGGAAACAGTTACCACACCTTAAATATATACTATTTTTTTTTATGAAAAATAAAGAAATTAGGTTTCTTTAAAAGCCTGATCACACAATCCCTTTAGAGAAATTACTACCTCTAACTGCGCAAATCCAGACAAAGAATTTGGTATTTTGGCTATATGTATACAATCACACACCTGGATGAAAATTATATGTAGGGAAACATGATTTATCTATGCAGTATTTCCTCTCTTGTTATAATCAAAATAGGAACTCAGTCTTGAAGACCTATTGTCTCAATAAGATCCTCCTAAACTACATCATCTTCCTTTCTACATCCATTCTTTAATTCTTTAATCAAACCCCTTCTATGCGTCAGACACTGTATAGGTGCTAGGGACTTCATGACAATACAAAACATGCCATCACAGAAGCAGATAATTAAACAAGTTTTAAACACGTTTTGTTATAACAGAAGAATTAGGAGGCAATGTAAGAACAATAACAGGACCCTGACCCTGGTCTAGGGATCAGGAGTATCTCCTTAAGCAAGTACTGTTGAAACTGAGCAGCAGGTCACATTCAGGGAATGGTAAATACAAGTGGTTGGACAATGAAGTGGGACAGAAGAAAGAGATTAGGCTAGAAGAATGAGCCAAAGACCAAGCATGGGAAGCCTTAGAATCCATTTAAAGTTTAGAAGCCAATGAGCTTTATCCTTAGGGGAATGAGAAGCCATCAAACATAACCATTTCTATGGCATAGAAATGAGTGTGTAAAACAAAACTAGAGGAAGAAAGGCAAGTTATATGATTTGGGGCAGGGGATAATTATGGCCTGAACAAAAGTGTTAGCCGTAGAAATAGAAAGAAATCTATAGACTCCAGAAATGCTTTTTAGTTAAAAGGGATAGGATTTGGAGATTGAATGTGAAAAATGAGGGAGAAAGAAATGTATGAATTGTTCCTAACCTCCTCTATTATTACAGATTTCATTTTGACAATCAATATACTTTCATCACATGCTCTGTTGTGTTATTTATCTTTTGCATATGTATATGTCTGTTTTTTATAAAATAGCCAGAAAATTGTGAAGACTTATTTTCTCTTCGTTCCGTGTCTTCTCATAATATGCGTAACAAAGTTACTATAAATGACTAAATAAATGAGAAATAAACAGAACACTGAGTTTTCTTTCACATATTTTGTCAAAACAGATATAAACTTTGTTTTCATGCCCATTATTATATATAATATATAATCTAATTTTTTCAGTGTTTTCTTGCCAACACAATCTCTGCAATAAAAATATGAAATCTGGAATACAAAGCTTTTAATTTCTCTACCCTCTAGTTGACAAAATTATTTAACTAGAAAAGTTATGTATTTATAATTCATTACTTGACCACTTAATGATAATTTAGCATGGGCTAACGACCTAAGACTAATAGATACTCATTTTTTGGATAACCATTCTCTGTGAAAAAAATTATTCATACAATGTGCTACTCATAGCAGTGTAATGAAGGTATTCTTGTAATAATAAGACACAATCCTTCTACATTTTTCCTAACGATCTCTCTTTGATAAAACAGATGAAGACCAGCCAAAGTATAACAAAGGAACCCCCTTGGTCTGAATGAAGAAAGAACCAAAAGAGTGAAAAGCATAAATCAAAAGTAACTTTATGTAGTTAATGATTTTTTGAATGTCAGACTATACCAAATAATAAACAGTCAGCATCTTAAAAACAGCAAGAGCTTTACAATAATTAACACATATTTTACTTCTATTTTTCACTTTTCAGGGACCATGTGATCCAAAGCACTCATTTTCCAGATAAGGTAACTGAAATTTAGAGAAGTAAAGTGGCTTGTCCAAATAGTAAAACCAAGGTCAGAATTCAGTATTCCTGTCTCCTAGTTTCACATTTTCCACAAAAAAAATCAGCCTTTTAATTATATCTTTATAATAAATAACATACTTTATCTTCATTAATTAATATAACTTCCATTTTAATATTGTTTCATATGTTTTTCCTACATGGTTGTGTAGCATAGTAAATACTTCAGAAACATACCCATAAGAATCAAGTTTTTAATATTAAAGTTTATTTTATAGAGCATCTATCTTTTATTTTTACTTAGAAAACTTATTTCAAAGAATACCTCTGAAAAACCTAAGTAATTCACTTTGTTTTACATACCACTGCTTTAAGAAGTGTAAATTAGTTCAACTTTCCAAAGTAATTTGGCAAAGTATATTAAGACCCTTAAAAATATTTAATCTTTTCTAGTATATCCAGTATAGAGAATCTGTCCAAAGTAAACAATGCAGACTAAGGTTTATGCATGAAAATGTTTGGTGCTACATTATAAGAAGAGAAAAAACAGGAATATAAGAAAAAGATTAATTAAATTATCACATAACAAAAATGAAATGCCATGTAACCACTGAATATTATGAATGAAAGATGTTAATGACAAAGGAAAATATAGATGATAGAATATTAAGTGAAAAACAAGATCCCAAATATACTTATGTGGTACAATCACAACTATGTAAAATATACACTGAAAAAACAGATGAAATCATGAATTTTAAAAGACAGCCCCCAATATGATTCATTTTATAAGTACATACAGCAGAGTTTATGTTTTTCTAATAAAAATAGGAAAAAGTGTATGAGAAGTATTTTAAAGTTTAAAAACTACTCTTGTTTCTCATGTGCTCCCTCTTTCCACTAAAATTATGCCTCAAATTTCAGTCTTCCTAATGTTTTACTCATATTTCTGCTCTTATTTAATGAAAATATTCAAACCTACTTCTATTCAATTATCTATATTTTAAAAACAATTCTTGAGGGGTGGCTGGATGGCTCAGTCAGTTAAGCATCCAACTCTTGATTCTGGCTCATGTCATGATCTCAGGGTCATGAGCTCAAGCACCAAATTGAGTGTAGAGCCTACTTAAGAGTCTCTCCCTCACCCTTTGCCTCTACCCCACTCATTCTCTCTCTCTCAAAAAAAAAAAAAATTATTGATGCACCTTGTATATCTTTAATTACTATATGTGCATGTAACTATTTGTTTTCATACTATTTCTTTTGGGTTAATGCTGGAATAGACTGCTTCACACCAGCTTCAATATTATATGAAAAAAATGAGAGATTTTTTTTTCTATAACAATGTTTAATAGCTAAATGGTATTCTACCAGGAAGAGGCACTACACAGTATTTAACAAATCCTTATTCTTAGACATTTCAGGGTTTTTTTCCCCATTTTTCAATACTATAAAATAATAGTATAATAAATATCTTTCCGGAAATAGCCTTATACATATCCTCTATTTCCTCAGGATAAATTACAGTAGGTAAACTTACTGGATCAAACAATATAAAAAATTTTTGAAGTTTTGGATAAAAATTACCGAATTACCTTCCATAAAGGTTATATCCATTTACATTCTCCAACAAAAAGATCTTATTTCTGAGGCACCTGGGTGGCTCAGTGGGTTAAAGCCGCTGCCTTTGGCTCAGGTCATGATCCCAGGGTCCTGGGATCAAGCCCCGCATGGGGCTCTCTGCTGGCTGGGGAGCCTGCTTCCCTTCCTCTCTCTCTGCCTATCTCTCTGCCTACTTGTGATTTCTGTCAAAAAAATAAATAAATAAAATCTTTTTTAAAAAATCTTATTTCCAAAAAAAAAAAAAAAAAAATCTTATTTCCTCATTACCTTGCCAGAACTGGGTATTATCACATACCACATAAGCTTTATGTAGAATAATAGTCTCAATATGTTAATACCAAAATAAAGGAAAACTGGGCATTCATTAAGACAAAAGCTGAAATTAAGGATAATTAAGCCAAATACAGTTTTGTTTATAGTTTTGTTTATACATTTTCTAACAACAATAACAAAAACCTAGAAAAAATAAGCTTCCCTCTTTCCATACGTGTACACAAAGATATAATGCCGGTCCCTAAGAAATATACCCAATGATTCTAAAGCAAAACAACTTTGGAATAAATGGTACGAAAATATGGCAAAGCTAACTAATTAAGAACCAGTGCAGCATAGGAAAAAATAAAAATTTAAAAAATAAATAAAAACCAATGCAGCATAGGAAATGTAGTTGATAGCGCCATAATAACTTTGTGTGGTGACAGAAGGTAACTACACTTAATCATGGTAAGCACTGCGTTAACACACAGAATTGTCAAATCACTATCTTGTACACCTGAAACTAATATAACATTGTATGTCGACTATACATCAAATTTAAAAATGCAATTATAAATGGGAAATTAGTCTTTATTTTTTCTCTGTGACATCTATGGAATAAATGAACCTAGACAGGAAGAATCATTCACCCAGTGCAATTCTACTGCACTCTTCCAAATTATGACACACAAACATACAAACAAAGATGGATTTTTGTGGTCTTAGGAAGACTTTCAAATTGTTATTAAGTATACCTTTAATCAAGAAACCACTCAGGAAAAAAAAAAAAGAAAGAAAGAAAGAAACCACTCAGAAGAACCAAAATACCATGTGTAAAGAAAAATTCTGTGTGCGTGTACTTATTCTTTCCAAGCACCATTTATTCCAGAGCTAAGTAAATGTGGGGAAAACATAAATAAAAATTCAAAATGGCTTGAACTTTAAAAGATTTCACTGGTTAAAAAATGAATAAAATGATGATCTTTTGAATGAAATTTTCTAATAGATTTACCCATTATTAAAATGTAATTTTGGTAATACTAAAATTGTACATAAAGGGACAGTTATGAAGAATTGAAGGCAAAACTATCCTTTTTAATTTCAGTGTAGATTGGTTCACAGGCCATAAACAAATATGATTTTTTAAAAAGATTTATTTATTTTACTCCTAAAACCCTAAGATACCTAGGAATAAACCTAACCAAAGAGGCAAAGATCTGTACTCAGAAAACTATAGAACACTCATGAAAGACATTGAGGAAGACACAAAGAATTGGAAAAATGTTCCATGCTCATGGTTTGGAAGAAAAAATATTGTGGAAATGTCTATGCTACCTAGAGCAATCTACACATTCAGTGCAATCCTATCAAAATACAATCAACTTTATTCACAACGCTGAAACAAATAGCACTAAATTTGATATGAAACCAGAATAGACTTATTTATTTATTTGACAGAGAGAGAGATCACAAGAAGGCAGAGAGAGAGGGGAAGCAGGTTCCCTGCTGAGCAGATAGCCCGATGTGGGGCTCCATCCCAGGACCCTGAGATCATGACCTGAGCTGAAGGCAGAGGCTTAACCCACTGAGCCACCCAGGCACCCCAACCTAAATACAATTTTTAACAACAACAACAAAAAACAAAACAAAACAAAAAACCCCACACAGAAATTAAATTAAAACAACTCATAGATCACCCTTTATTTGTCAAAAGGACACACAGGTCTATGGTTAAAAGCACAAGCTACAGAAACAGACTGTGAAATTCAAATCGTGTTTCTATAACCTTGAGTTCTCTAAGTAATTTCTGCCTCATTCTTTATATATAAAATAATGAATATCCTGCTATGGTTGTTGCAAGAATTATTTGTGATAAATATATGTGAGGCAGTTAAAATAGTGCCTGGCACAGAGTAATTGCTGAATAAATCTTTGCTCTTATTCTAAGAAATTGGCTTTAGTATTCCCTTCCTCCCCAAAAAAGAGACAAGAAAGTAAAGAAAAAATGGTATAAGATTATGAAACAATCAGAAGTATATATAACTGAGTATTCAAGACCTGAATATGGTAATGTAGACACTCCAGATAACTATGCAGACACAGAAGAATTTTTTCTTTTTAATTTGGGATATGACACAACTTTTATACTAATGGCTTGGGAGTCAGACAAACCTTGATTAAATCTTTAATTCACCAATTACTGACCATGAGCACATTGCTTAAGCCCCTAGCCTCAGTCTTCTCATCTGCAAAATTTTAGTTAATAATGTCATCTATCTCATAAAATTGTTTGTAAAGTTAAATAAGAAAATATATATACGGCAATTAGCATAGTCTACCAGTATAAAAGATCGAGAAAGGGAAAAGATGAATCAATGAATCATTGAAAAAGCTGGTAAGCTAAAGTTATGGATAAAGTATATAATAGAATATAACCAGTTCCTTTCCCCTTACCATATCCAATGGCCATTTCTCTACCCCCATTATTCTCAATTTTGGCAGCATTTGCTTCACAATCCTGGCAGAGGGTAATTACTAAATAAATGTAATTGATATGTTAATGACCAGCTAGTCACCAAATCTACAACTTTTTTTTAGTCTTTATTATTTTCAACCTATTTAAAATTACTGTTATGGGGCGCCTGGGTGGCTCAGTGGGTTAAGCCTCTGCCTTCGGCTCAGGTCATGATCTCAGGGTCCTAGGATGGAGCCCTGCATCCGGCTCTCTGCTTGGCAGGGGGCCTGCTTCCCCCTCTCTCTCTGCCTGCCTCTCTGCCTACTTGTGATCTCTCTCTCTGTCCAATAAGTAAATATTTTTTTAAATAACAAAAAAATAAGATAAAATTACTGTTACTACCTAGTCAAAAACTCTTTACAAGTGTTCTACTCTAGCATTTAATGACCTCTGTGGTCTCACACTGATAGACCTTTCCAATCTTAGCAGTCTTCTTTATCAGTTGTCTGATAGTCTATTACATCCAATGGCTCACCATTCCCAATAATCATTCTGTACTTGAAAGCCTTTAACTTTGCTTGTGCCATTAAGTACAAATCTTGGTTCAGATCTTGGTGTTGTCATTTTTTAACTGTGGCATATTTTACAAGTTATAATACTTACATGGACCTCCATTTCCCTATTAGTACAGTGGAGATGAGAGTACCTAATGTAGTGTTCTTTGAGGATTAGAGGAATTAAAAATATATAGTGCTTAATTCATTCAGTGCCTACCTACAACATAATAATAGAACTTAACAACTACTTCTGCTATTGTTGTTGGAATGCATGCTACTTCCCTCATTCCATGGATCTAGATCTTATCTACTGACCAAAGTTCAGGAAAACACATCATCCATGAAGTGTTCCCTGATCACATGCTTTTGGTCTTACCTCTCTCAGCTCTTGAATTCTCAACTTTCCTTCCTGAATTCCCTGAAGCATTTGCGCTTTCTTTAGAGTTACATATAGCCTTATTTTATCTCTCATTTTCAATTACTAAGCTCCTTAAAACAAAACTTTGGGTATGATTCATTTTCCTGTCACAGTTAATATAGTTCTCTGACTTAATATTTGTACTTAAAAATATTAATATTAATATGTACTTAAAAATATTTACAGAATCAGTGAAAGAATAAAGTCCAATTGTCATTTTTCAGACCACTAAAATAAACCTGTTTGGGGATGGCTGTTTCAAAACTGGCACTCTTGTGGCAAATAGAAAAGCAGTTTCAAAGGTGACTCAAACAAGGGAAATACAATACATGTCAGCCATGGTATTTGCTGTCACCGAATATGTGTTCTGTTAAATTCTAGTTTTCTCTAGTGTTTATAGGTTGTGGAAGGCAGAGTTAGCCTCTTAAGAAGCTCTTTTTTTTTAATTTAATGAAAGAGTGTTCCTTTAGCCTGACTGTAAATAGAGCCATAATAATTTTTTAAATTTTAATCACTGGAAACATAGTCTATAAAGATATCCTAATGAATGAGAGCATGAAGATATAAGTGCTATGATGTTTATGGCAACAGTATTTATAATAGCAAAATATTGGCAAAACTGTAAATGTTAATAAATGTTTTGTTAAACATAAATGTAGTTTTAGGGCCACCTGAATGGCTCAGTCAGTTAAATATCCTATTCTTGATTTTGACTCAGGTCATGATCTCAGTGTCATGAGATAGAGCACTGCATCAGGCTCTATTCTCTGTGGGGAATCTGCTTGAGATTCTTCCCCTCTCCCTCTAGTCAGCCCCTCCCCCTGCTCACACTGTCTCTCTCTCTTTCTCAAATAAATAAACAAATCTTTAATAAAATAAAATTTAAACATAAATGGTTTTAAATATATACCTAAAATTCCTCAAGGAACCACATTAAATTGCTAACAGTTATTATCCCCGGGATTTTAGATAGAGAGGATGGCCAAGGAGGACTATCTCCAAAATTATATCTAAGTGATGAAAATGAAACTAAACACAAAACATCAAGAAAATGAAATTTTAAAATCACCAACTCTACTCCTCTCTTTCCCTCCAAAAGCAATCACTGTTGGGTATATAAGCACAAATAAAGCACTATAAATAAAGCATCAGCAACAAGAGCCACTTTGTAAATAACAGTCAAAATAAATGCTGATTATAGGTATGCAATTTCAGTCTGTGGCACAGAGCAGAAGACTTCAGAAACAAGAAATAATGAAGGAAGAAAAAATGAGATTTTATCTTTTTTTCTTTTTTTCAACTCAACTGACCTTAGGATTCTTAATTTCTCTGTATTTGAAAGTTATAATATTTATTCAGTCTCCATTTTATCAAAATCCAGATATCTTACTGTTATTACTTGGAGGACAAAAAGTAATTGCTACATCATATTCACAAACACAAATATTTTTGCTTAGTTACAATTTCATATTCAATCTATTTCATGTATAAACACATGGAAATTTGAACAGTTTATTGAAATCTAGTATAAATGCCATAATGACCTTGAATACAGAACACAAAAATACAAAAAAAGTATTTACTGTTGACATACTAAGATTTTTGAAAGAAGCCATCTCAATATCATTAACATTCAGCAATTTTAAACTGAAATGATTGCCTGGAGAGAAATTTTGCAAATTTATTTTCTATTGCCTGATGGTTACTTTTAAGTTTCAAATTGGTTTAAGAAGGTTTTAAATCCTGTTTCAAATTAATTAAGTGAAGATCAAATAAAAATCTGAATTATTCTGGTCACAATCATAAACAAAATAGCTATTGTATTTCCATGTTTCTCTGTTAAGGTCTTTGTCCTTACCATGTTTGGTTTTCCTTTTCCTTCTAACATAAATTTCTTCCTATAAAAAAGTATGCACAGAAACAGAAAGGCTCTACTCCTTTAGTCTTCAATTTTTTTTTTAAACAATCTGCTGTACTTTTTAAATTTCATTCATTTTATGGAGTTCTGCTTTAACACCATGAAGTTTATTAAGAAGTAAAAGATGGGGGCACCTGGGTGGCTCAGTGAGTTAAGCCTCTGCCTTTGGCTCAGGTCACGATTTCAGGATCCTGGGATCGAGCCCCACATCGGGCTCTCTGCTCAGTGGGGAGCCTGCTTCCCCCCCACACCCCCACTCCCCGCTGGCAGCCTCTCTGCCTACTTGTGATCTCTCTCTGTCAAATAAATAAATAAAATCTTTAAAAACAAATTTTAAAAAAAGAAGTAAAAGATGGATCAGGCCTTAGGCATCATGAAGTATATTGGGGGAAAAAACTGTACAGATAAGAATAGTGCAAACATATAAGTTGTACATACGAGTTTAATGGGAGTTGAGGGGTCTGAACTCTTGTGAAGATTTTCATGGTTAATTTCTAAGTTCAAATTATTGGTTTCCCTGACACCACAGATATGACTTGTTTATTTATACTTAGCATCTAAAATATCAGGTCATGTGTATTAATGATGTGTCTCAAAGTCACATGTGTTCTAAACAAAAGTATTGGAGAATGTAGGAAACATGAGTAATAAAAGGAAAGAAGGTGTCATTTGGAAAAGCCAGCTGTCTCTCAAAAGTCCTCAGAGATTGGCATTACCTTAATAAATGTGCCAAGTTTTAAGTATTTCTCTTAACCTTGCACCCTTAGAGATACAATTCTGTTTTCTTGCTTAGATCTATTAGTATATAATACATGGCCACTGAGATACTGTCTCTCCAGTACCTCACCATGAAAAGCCAAATTGTAATGAAAATTTTGCTTAACAAGCACAGCATCAAACCTAGATGAGTTAGCTATAAGATTCAGAAGCTTGATTGTGTAAAGATATCCCATCGCTATCTAGGTAGGTCACTGGAGGTGTGGGATAGGTGAAGCACTCAATTGTCTGTTCATACTGGACCAGATGGAGACTACCAACATTTGCCTCAGTGGTCTTCCTTTGTCCATTCTCTCCTAGCTGCCGACTATTTCCCCTTCTTCTTTAACAATGTCAATATTCAAGTTGGTTCTAGTAAACTTTTTTAGGCTTGGGAGCCATTTGGTTCCTTTAAAGCAATGTTTCATATCCTTATGTATTAAGTATTGGCTTTTGAGGCTTAATTCTCACAAGGCACTGTCACCTCCTTAGACTTGATACATGGGGTATAACTCACTGCAACAAAATTCTAACATAATTCACACAAGAATTATTTTTCTCACCGTGAAATGAGTCAAATATGTTCAACACTCAAAATTTCAGCCTACAGGAAAATGTACCACAATATTTAACTATTTATATATTTTTCTTTGAATAATTATATAATTCGATACTTCTATATACCTACATAAAATTTGTTACAGTCTCTGAAAAATGCTGATTTATAAAAAGGTAAAAGGTCAGATTCCAATATGTGGAACCACATGTTTACAAGTCCTTCTGGAGTTAACGTAGGCTCCACTTAGCTTTTTCTTTTTCTTTCTTTTTTTTTTTTTAAGGAGAATTTAAGTCTTACCTCATAAGCGAAATTTTCCTCAGTGGCGCTATACTTAGGTCACTACTCATCTCTCTAAAGCTGTCATTAACTCCACTTATTTGGCATTTAGCCTATGCATGTGACCTCCAAACTTAAAATTTCATTTGAATTTCTATTATGCCGGTTTACCATCAATGAACTTGTTTCATAACATTAATGTACATGTTTTATTTTTTAGCCTATAAACGCCTCAAGAGAAAGAATTTTTCATTTGCATAAATAAACATTCCATTAATGTCTCCTGAGAAAGAATGAAAAGCAATCTCCTCAATGAGATTATAAACCTCCTGAGGGCAAGAAATGTATTTTAGGATTCTTTAAAATCATAGAATTGAGTACGCAAAAGCTCAACAATATTTTTTCTTAATGTAGACAATATTAATTACATATCCGCAGGAACATAGGCTCTAATTTTTTTAGTCAAAATCAAACTTTTTTTTCTTTTTTAAGGGAATAAACTTGAGCTAAATTTGTATAAATGTACTTTTTATTTTCTCTATGTACAATGAGAATTTATACTTACATCTCACTGCATCATATCTGATTACAGAAAATGAAGCACAACTTAAAATATATGTAGTCTGTATATACACACAAACATATAGATAGTCTATATTCACATGGAAATAAAATTAATATCTATATTAATATGGTTATTACTTCTTTCAAACTCCAGTTTAAGAGAATTCATTCAATGGTGTTGATCCCAACCTTTTAGTATACAAATGACACCTACCATACATTTAAAAACACCAAATAAGTAAGGTTCTGTATTAGTCATTAGGGGACAGCACAGACGGATTAGGCAGGCTCACACACTGTGATTTAAGACACAGGAATGTGCCAACGTGTCAAATGTGCCTGAAATTCTCAGTATCAGCTGTCATTCCATATTTTACTGGATTGAGAAATTATGTTGCTTAGATTGAATATTTAAGTTTATTTTGGAGATTAGTATACACCATGAATCTATAGTCTCTTTGGAGAACAAGAGAGTTTTAAGTAGCCTGGGGTGCTCAGGGCAGAGCAAGCCAAAAGAACCTGGATAAGAATCTGAGTGAGAATGCAGCAAAGGAAAAGTGAAAGAAAGGTGCAAAGATGTATTTGTTTTACTTCATGATTTTGCCAAGAGTCTGCCCTACCTACTGCATAGTTGACTTGCCCACTACAATGTTAATTTAGCTAGCAGAAAAATATGGTACCCTAAAACATTAATAAAAAAATACTATAACACCTCAAAAGATCTTGCTTTTATAAGTCTATGGTATCTAAATCTTAATAACCAGAAAATCAATAATCTCTGGGAGGGCAGTACTTGTTTTCATAATTTTCCCTTACTAATGAAGGCAACCACTAAATTCTACTCACAAAATTGTGAATGTTGTTATTCTTTAGTTATGCATAGAAGACTAAAGAAAGGACATAAAAGCACCAAGAGATATATTTTTTTAAGATTTTATTGATTTATTTGTCAGAGAGAGAGAGAGAGCAC